>UELV01178601.1:0-12364 GCA_900490015.1 Megastigmus stigmatizans | reverse complement strand
CACACACACACACACACACACACACACACACACACACACGCACACACGCACGCACACACACACACACACACACTGATCTATAAGGCGTAGCGAAGCATGAATTATGCATTATAAGGGCGCAACAACAACACCGCGATTATGTATAAATACACTGCGCGCACATGGGCTTTTCTGCGCAAGAAGAAATTTCAAGTCGAATGGATCCCCATGGTTAATATCGAGACTATCTTCTAATCAACTTTAAAACACGGAAAAAAGAAAGCTTCCAACCTCTCGCCGTATGTTATAGACGCACACACACGGCTTTGGAAGCCTAGGCTGTATGTATATATAGGGATAAACTTTTCACGGATAGAGAATTTACAGCTTGCTCGAAGAGAAGCAACGGTCGTTCACGCGCGCGTATAACAGCGCATCAGCGAGAGTTAAAGGAGGCAAAGGGACACGTTTATGGCGCATTCTCACGCGCACCGATTGTTTCGTGCGGCGCGCATCAGACTCTGTGTGCCTGCTGCAGCGTCTCTCTCGACGCTTAGCTCGGCACCGCGCGCGCCACCACAGTTCTAAACAACATCGGGAAGCGGAAACGCGCTCGACGAAAAAGAAAAAAACAGCCCTAGCCGCTTTGACTCCTATTCCCGCGGATCATGCATACAGATTATGTCTTGTCTGTGTGTTGCGCGGCCCCGAATCGTTCAATCCATTTATACGACCCTTTAATTACATTAATTGCGTCGGCCGCTTCATTCTTTAGCGCGAGGCGTTCTTTTGGGCTCCGCAATGTGCTTCTATGTACATGTGTTATTCCGTACGTGTGCGAAAAGCTTTAATTGGACTAACTGTTTAAGCTGGTCCCGTCTTGGATTCGCGTTCTTTCTTCCGCACCCCCCACGCGCAGACGCGCGCTCGCTTTTTATACATACGTCCCGGCTTATTAAAGTTTTGATTTCACGAAATTCGCTTAGCGTGTCATTCGATAGTATGAATTGTGTGCATGGGGAAATGCTTTGGGCTGAGCTTTCGCTCGGCAATAATTAGTGATTTCTCGATTACGCTCGTAAATCAGTATAACTTACGATTGAGTCCGACCCTTTTGCGTATGTAATAGTACCTGAGCGCAAGGCTATAGGTGAAAAAATCTGCACACTTTGCTTGCAGCTGGCAAAGTCATAGTCAAAATTAAACCGCAATTAACGTTTGATGGACTCGATATAAAAACACTTTTACAGAAATCATTTGCGGGTGAAAAATTAAAAAATAACGCCAATTTTATACCTTTATAAACAAGTCCAGCTGGAGCATACAGCACAACAGTCATGACTTCATATATATGCAGTTCTCTTTTTTTCCCGCGCAGCTCATAGAGCCTTTCCGAGAAGCTTAGATTTTAATTTCTATATAACGCATGCAACATCCTGAATTAAGGCACGCGGGCGTTGAGCAACGCGGTGGAGCTACCGCGGCCCGATATCATTGCCGGATCGAGCCCCCGATACTTATACTTACATTCTTCCTTATAAGTAACGCACAGCTGACGCGATGCGTACATGCACGTGTGTGTCCATATATATATATATATATATACAAATAGGCTGAGGGTCCGTTCCTGGCGGCTGCCGCGCGCACGTCTCTGATAGGACGTCAGTATTACAATAGGCTGAGGAAAGTTCGAGATGATGAGAGAAAGAGGCTTCATCTTGAGCAATGGCATAATGAAAATACTAGTATTTTTTTTAATTTCCGTTGCAAGCATTCTAATAAATAAAAACTTTAAGGTGTTTTACGTTTTATAGGTTATGCATTTTTATAAATTTGCGTGGCGAGTGTACCCCATAAATAAAACTTTTAAGGTTTTTTATGTATATAGCTTCTATAATATGCTCAGCGTGCCAGAAAATTTTTTTATTGTAATAACACACATAAAAGTTCATATACATATGATATAAAAGTAAATTGATTTTAAATTAGCATGTTCAAAAATATATTAGACAGTAAGTAGAAGGACGTGAAAGCTGAAATATACATTTATTTTATTCAGACAGTTTCATTTTTGGACAAAGAATACAGACAATATACATTTATTAAAGGAAGTGTTAGGCCTCACCCCAGTCCCATCTCCTTAAAATTTCTAGGTAATTTAAACACAAAGGCCACCACATTTTTTGAGGTATTATATTTATTATACGTATAAAAAAAGAAAACAGATACAAATAAAATATATTCCATGTTTTTGTGGATTTGGTTTAGTAATGCTAAGCTCATTTTACATTAAATTATAAGAAATTTTTTTTAAAAATAATGATGTATAGAAGTTAAAGAATGAAGAAGCTATATGACAATGTATACATCTCGTCATAAAATATTTTATAGAAAAAAAAAATAAATGCATACATAGAATAACAAAATTTCATAGATTAATATTTTTTATATTATCAAGTAATTTTCATATTGAAATAAATAATTCATAATTTATTAGAATTTTTAATAAAGGAGAAATTATCAAAATGACATATTTATTTTATCATAACATGAATCCTAGAATTATAAGAAGATTATAAAACTGAAACTATATAAATGTCAAATATTAAAAAAGAAAAGAACTATAAATAATTATTTCACACATGTAATTATGATATCAATCTAAAGCCATCTTGCTCAAACTCTCATACAATTGTTTTGACAAGGAACTCATTCTAGAATTAAATTCTTTTCTAAATATAAGTTGGGCTGCATTTATCTGGATAAACTTAATAGCAGCACTTTCAAGTCTATTAGTTTTGTAATGATCAAGAAGTGCAAGAATGTCACAAATGTTGTCGATACTCAATTTGTTTACAAGAACATCGTCGCACAAGTCCTTCAGTCCCTGTAGATTGTACTTGTCCGCTGCTACAAAAAGATCGCATGCTAGGTCTTGAATGTTATGCACTTTTCCCGCATAAATAAAACGTAACACTTCTTTCATAACATTATGACTAATATCGTCGATCTTGATTTCACGTTTGATATCTTCCTTCATATTATGTTCAAACATTGCCGCGAAAACGCTACTACGAGACGCCAGAATAATCTTGTGCACGCAAAACTGTTTATCGTCGACTAATATTTTCACATCACTCAACTTTGTGTCTTCTAAAATCCGCTCGAAATTGATGAATTCTTTTAATCGGTGATCTGATTCTGCTGTACTTTGAACAACTTGGATTGAGTCAGAAAAACATTCGAAGTGCTGCTCTATGATATCTATTTTAATTTCAAATATTAAACTACCATTTTTTAAATAATTTTTACATATATCAATTGATTTTCCCAAATTAACTGAAAGATTTGTCATCTTCGTTAATAAATCAAAGAAAGATTCTTTTTTATGATTTTTGCCCTGATTATCTGAAGTTGATATTTCAATAGAAACAGGATAATTATTTTCAGGTTCTCTTTTAGTTTCTGTTACTAATATTAAATATAATAATTGATATGTATCATCTTCCGTTAGGATTAATTTCCACGTAATTAATGTTTCTTTGTAGTTTATGCTAAATTTTGATGATCTTACTGATCTCAGACGTATTGGCATATCAAATAGTTTCTCAAATTTTGGTATTTCCCACGTGTACGTAAATTGATTTTTTTGTATGTGAGTTTTACTATAACCCCTAACAATTTCCACGCTGCTTTTAGGTTGAGAGTCACAATTGCTTTGTTCCATAATGTAAATTAAATTTAAATTCGTGACATATATTATATTACATATAACTGTGCTGTATATTGACACTAATTTTCTATTTTTAACGAGTACAATAAAGTGAACACGTATGCAACAATATCTAACGGAAACTGGCTCGTTGCGACCTGTAAGGTCCTGTTGCTTATACTGAAACTGATGGCTTACGCCGGCTGTTGGCACCGCTGACAGTGTTGCCGGCTTTAAAAAAAAAGTGCATCACCAACTCTCTACCGGACGCCGGTCGACTGGCCGATGACTATAAGCATCCTTCTTGCATCTTTTATCGCACCTGATGAACTAGGGCCAGTTTCTTCATTTAATATTGTACTTAAAGGTGGTAATTGCAAATCCTCTTCATCTTGTAAATATTCCATAGAACTGTACTACTTTATTACAAAACGGGTGCATGACATAAATGCTAAGCGGACTCGTATCCAGTGAGCTATACTGTAATGAAGTTTCAAAACATCATTAAAATAATTCCTAAAAATTAGTTACAAAATTGAAATAATAAATAAATAACTTTATAATTTTCAATGCTAGCCAGGTGCTCCTTGGACCGATATTCCACTTTCAGCTGCATCTTGCTTAGCTAACCTTGATTATTGTTTACTTTTTCTCGACCGGCGATGCGGCGATGACTATGTTGAGTGAGCGAGTACTACAACAGTACGCAGCTAACGCAACACTCGCTTATGAAATTTGTCCAACTTGCGTGAAATGCAATTTAGAACGAGCCGTATGACTTGAACGAGCGGAACCCGCACGGTGTTGCCAAATTGCGCCTATGAATGTTGGTCAGGAGAATTCTCCTGATTTTCGCATCACTGCTCATGAGTATCATCATATATTTGGTAGTACTCAGTCGATAAAAATTTATAAGATTGCGATTCGGCGACACCTATAGGAGAGAGTGCTCTTTGATAATTGTTCTTTTTATTTTGTCAGTAAAGAGAGTAAAATTGATGAAAAATTATAAAAACAAATATTAAAATATTAATAATATTTAATATATGAATAAATAATCAAATATTAATAACAACAAAAAGAATATGTCATATGATATATTAATTTATATACTCAGAATAAGATTTTATACAAATTTATATATTTTTTAACACTCAATTATTTACCGTAGTAAATAACATTTATTTTATTGAAAAATGTTGCTGGCCCATGTAGGAAAGTTTAATGCGTAGCTTTAATTTAATGTGCTAAATTGAATAATCTTACCAGTGCGTTCGTTAAAAGTTTTTTATTCAGCTTTGAGATTGTCAACGCCAACAACTTCTTTAATCTCCAAACTTAATATTAGAATATGAAGTTGCTTACTTATATTATTGCCATCTTCTTCATAATAAGCATATGCAGAACATTCAAAACGATGATATTTTTTCATCAATTTTACTCTTTTAGCCGACAAAATAAAAAATGAACAATAATCATTTTGCCCCGCTCTTTTATACATATACATATAACTCAGCTCAGCAGGCTAATGGGCTCTTGTTATTAACAAATGTTTGCTTTCGTTTTTGATTTTTTTTTCTGATAGACAAAAATCGGCGAGGAGCTTTCCTGGCCGTACAAGGATCGTATTCGCAGAAAAACACGAGATATAAAGCCGCGCAACACATTCTCAAACACACAAAGATTTGAAGGTTGTGTATCGTGTACATGTGTTAATACAGAATGGGTACCTTCGTTTGTGTGAGGATGTGATCATAACATAATATAGTGAATATAAAGAAACAGAGCTGCGATCCAATGGTGCTCTAACTTACGATAGTTATGACTCAAGTTCTGTGTACATAAGTTATATATGAATAATGAATTTCAGTCGATATAAATATGAGGTAGTACGATCATTTGCCGTCGAGATTAATTTTCCGTTGTATATAGCTATAAGATGCGTGCATAAGTGCATGGCTTTACTTCTCAGCTTTCATTCAAAAAGTTACGGGGCATGCGTTGTGCACACAATTAGACGATTATGCAAATCTGTTGTAGCATACATTTAAGACAAAAAAAATCTTAACCCAGCACTTTGACCGTGGAATGCGGAACAGCAGCAGGTCCCTTAGAATGGAATGCGCATGCATTCTACGTAGCAGATTCTTACGCTTTACTCGGAGAAAAATTCTGCACAATCTTACACACAAAGCTTTACGCGAGATTGTATAGAGTCGAGGCCCAAAAATGTTCTTACGTATATACAGGACCAAGTCACGGTCGAGCCCCAATATTACCCCCTTTACACACAAATCGATTTTTGTTTTCAATCTCAGCCAATTTCCGGCGCGAAAGAACCAGCGTTCCGAGTCACCGTCGCGTGGCGGCTGCACGAGAGGGGAAGTACGAGAGAATCGTATATAATGGAAGACGCAACAGCTGGCTCTCCTCTCTCACGGCTAAACGCCGGCTAATTTTAGGCGCGCGCAATGCAGCGATTATACCCGCGAGTTCGCATAACAACGACGTCGGCGTGACAGATGCCGACGCATTTCTTTATTGTTTATTACGAAGCCGACTTGGCTTCTTCTTTTTTTCTCCCCCTCTTTCTCTGTCTTCCGCGGCGAGGCAGTTGACGCGGAGATTTGCATGTGTTTAGGAGCGCGATTTGCGGCTGCTGCAAACCGTTATATATATAAGTAGCTGTATACGGTACTGGATCTCGAGTGCGAGCTTTGTAAGGGACGCTTTTTCGGAATGGATATTTTCAATTCCACTCGTTCGCCGCGTTATTCTATTCACTACAAGTTTATAATTAGAAGAGAATTGAACCTGTCTGCATTCACGCATTGTGTGGTTATTATTTATACACGCATATAATTACATGTATCGAAAACTGATGTTTTTTGTACAAGCGAAGACTATATCAGAGGCATCGGTCGATTCAGAACGAATGACTCAATCGTCATTCATCGCTGTCGAATTCCAAAGATCGGCTATGAATGGAGATTCTTTTCGAGACCATTCGTCTGACATTTCTTCCAACACCTGTTGATCTTTCGCCTCGGAGATCGCATGCGTGAACTTAGTTGCGTAAGGATCCCAGCGAGTCGGTATACACAAGAGTTACTAATACATAATAATTCTATTGTATTACCTTACTCAAGTGACGGTAACTGATTACGCGCTTATTAGGGATCGTCTTATAACGTAATACATTTATGCAATGTAGAAAATAATTATTAATTATATATCAAATATATAAGTTCATTATTATAAAAAAAGAAATGTTTTAGTATTTAATAAAATATTTGATATAGACTTTATATAATATATTATTTAATATAGGCACATGTAAAACAGTATATTACACAATAACAATTAATTTTATGTCTGAAATTGAACATGTTATGTTCGACTAAATGCAATAGAGGGAGAGAATCAGATCACGTGTCAGGAACTATTCAGTTGGCACAATATATAGTTCCTGTTGGCCCAACCAAAGCTTTTCAATTTAATTAGCAAAACTATAAAAGCACACGAGAAGAATTTTATTCATCACACTTCCACACTCGCCTGCGCGACATCCACGACAATCATCAATTCAGCAAAAATCCTAGAAGAAAACTTGTCGAAAAATTGGTCAAACAAAAAAAAACGGTAAAATAAACCGGCTGGTAGACATTATATATCCCGTTGAGCCAATCCGACAAGTATTATAAGAAAGCAGCGACTGGTTCGCTGAAAGGTGCGAAAAGAAGAAGAAGCAGTATATAACACATGGTTATTCACCTCAACCAAACTGTCCACCATTGGAATATCGCTTTCGATATTCACCTCGCGGTCATAATATATGGGAGTGTACATAGGCCGAAGGGGAGAAAATTATTATTGTCACGCGACAATCGTATTAATTATTTTCGTACGGGTCGAGTTTATTATCAGGCCGCGGGATCGGAATTCTTACGCGTAGCATGTGTATATAGCTGGTGAGGAGGACATACGATACATCCGGAGCGATATACTCGCTGCGATTTTGTCGATGAATGAGAATGTAGAGAAAGTACATATTGAGGATATTTTTATTGTTTATCCAACTGAGTGACAGGTGATTTTTGTTTTTTTGTGTTCGTTTGGAGTTCGAAAATATTCAGTTGGTGTAACTGCCATTTCATTGCTGCATTCCACTTTTTATGGAAATTTTTGATTAATCATTATTTAAATCGTTGTCCACGTAGCAGACATTAAAATTAAGTTCGATAGTGTATAAGCTTCTCAATACACTCGCGATACATTTTATTTGGCACGAGACATGATTTTGAAGAAATCCTTTTCGTATCGAGCGAAGTCTGTAGAGAGAAAGTCCAGAGTTCTTATTTCATATGATTTCGCTAATTTAGATATGACAAGCCATTAAGCGTCTTAGACGAACGATTTTAAAGTTTCACATTCATCATTATAAGTATATAACGTATTATTTGAATAATAATGTTTGAAGAGCTTCTATTTGCTATCAAAAGCATCAAAGTTCTCATTTCGAAAGATTTTGAAGTCTCTCAATTTGTGACAGGCTTTGTAAACGAAATCGCAGAAAAAAACTTCTTAGCATTCGAAGATGGACGTGTGAGATAAGCGTTGGATCTCATTTAAATTAATGGCGATGCCGGAAATCTCGTTCTAATTGTTACCTATAATGAAAGTGTACAACTCTATTAAAATAAGATTGATCGAAACATCGTATTTCGTACATGTTTCTTCTAGATGGTGCTCGATTCTAATGAAAAATCGATGCGATCCTATAATATATAGGAATCACTTAAATAATTCGCACCTTTATAAATTTTTTAATGATAGAAAAAATAGTTGAATTTTAGCATAAATCACTGTCAATGACATGATGTGATTTTAAACTGAACCCCCAATGCAAACCGCATATATATGTCGACATATGCCAAACATCAACGCAGACTTCGTAAACATTTTCCAACATTCCGTTTATCCCAAAAAAATCCTATGTATCTTAACGAAGCACAACGAATAAAACTAGAATCCCTCAGTCCGAACACGTGTTACGAAGTCTCGCATCGCGTGCATCGCCGCATCATCGCATCAAGCGCTCGTAAAATGAAGCGATAAAAATTCCTGAAGTAGAAAAGCCGCGCGCTCGGTCCTAAACTCTAACCTACGGGCTGCTGCGGCGAATTAGCGATTTCACACACTGGATATATATCGGAATAGAGGTCGTCGTCATCGTCGTCGTCGTCGTCGTCGTCGTTGTCGTCGCCGCGGCATTTTCCTGCGCCGAAGAAAGAGCCACGTGCGTGGACCCACACACACACGTGCATATGCACCTTTCTCTCCGAGAGAGAGAGAGAGAGAGAGAGAGAGAGAGAGATGCCTCATAGAGATCGTGAAAGAGGATTATATATCGCGGTCGCGAGAGGTCGACGTCTCTCTCTCTCTCTCTCTCTCTCTCTCTCTCTCTCTCTCTCTCTCTCTCTCTCTCTCGTTTTCGATTCCTTATAGCGCCCGACTGAGAGTATTACAAGTGTGTGTGTATATATACGTGTGTGTGTAATAGAAACCGGACTGTATACGACCGAATCTTTTGTGAGAGAGTGCAACTGCGACTCTGTAAGTGGAGTGGAATGCCATAGCAGAGTGGGTTGCACCTTTCACTCTTTATGGCGCTGGATTATTTAGAAGTCAAAGACGCGTTTATTTATATTTCTTCGTCAGTTTTCAGGTGGATTATATGGGATTTGTATGCTCGAGTGTCGAAAAGATTGTACTTCGCGCAAGTATTACAATGTCAATAATGTGATATCGAGAGAAAGGTGCAATGTTGGAGAAAATGATTTTCTAATGTTGGGAGCTATTATTATTTAGGATTAACATATATTAGTAATTACTATGTTGCATATACGCAAGTAATTTATTTAAATTAGCATGTAGATATATTATAGTTAAATTTATATAAAAATTCATAAATCATAATATAGGATTTCCACTATAGCTGTACCTCCTGTGGTTTTACGGTAATTACATTCGTTAATAAACTAAAAGGGCTTACACCAATTAGTAACTTCATTGTATAAACGTGAGTACTTATATAAGGACGAAAGCTTGAAACAATATTAAAAACCTATAAAATTGTAGAAAAAAATTAATATTTTATACGCGCGGCGTTTCTTGGAAATGCAGAATACATAATTAATTAATGAACACGAAGAACCCTAGCCAAGCGAGTTAAGGGAAAATAAATTGTACATTATTTTCACCTTCTACTCGCGCCGTGCTTGAAAAATTCGCAAACAACACAGAATAACGCCTCTCCAACCAATATAAAGCGCATATATACTATGCATATATACACGCAGTAACGTGTAACTCTCAAAATAAAAAAAAAAAAAAAAAAAGAAGAAGAAGCAATCCCAGATAGTAAAGCCTCCGAGAATTCCTCTTTGTCCCACACAAACACGGACGCACTACACGAAACAACGCGCGCAACCTTTACCAGCTCATTATATGCAAGTCGAGAAATATTACAATCTCGCGCCTAACTATATGTATATATATACAAGCGAACAACAACTGCAGCAGCAACAGCTCGACTGCAAACGTCATTCGTCATTCTACATGCTGAGCCCTTGAAAATTTCGCGGACCGTATTAACAGGTAATCCGCATAGCAGCTGTGCGAGGGCGTGCAAAATACCCATGGTCTATGGTATACAGGTGTATAGGCGGGGATACACGAGATCGCGTTGATTATAATGTAATTGGTGGTGGTGGAATGGTGACAATTGATTTATCGTTCGAGCGGGGCCGCTATGAAAATTGAAAGTCTGCGAAATTGAAAGCTCGTCTTCGCTTTTGCTCGCGCTTCACTATTGTTAATCGTTGGCCCGTACATGTGTGTACGTGTCTTTTTGAATTTTCACAAGGGCTCGAGCATTGATTTATCGCTGCTTTGACGGATCGCGGAGGTGATTTGCAGGTGGGTTTCGTTGTCTGCCACGTGGACGGCGAGTTTCGGTTAGATTTATTGAGATTGCCTATATGGCTTATTCATTTCTGGAAGTGTTGGACCTTGCCGAGTTAAATTGCACGTAATGCTTTTTCCGACGTTATTCAGCGCTCGCTTAATGGAAAAAGAGCATATTTCAAAGTTTGAGTATGGAAAAGGTTCTACCTCAACTTTTTCGGGCAAAAAAGTGCTATGTCAATGTTTCGGTCAATTTGAAGCTGCGCGCTTTAATTGCATAAATGCCAAATTTCATATGAAAGATTTTATATTAAAACTTTATTCTCAGTTTAAAAAGATTTTTGGTATATACTTGCATGTTGAGATAGAATCTTTTCCAAATTGAAATGTTGAGATAGATCCTTCTTCCACTGAGGCGATGATACGTAGAAATGCAAATTTTCGCTTGAAGTAAAAATTTGATTTAAAATAACACGAAAGTTCAATTTAGAACACTGCATTAACCTGGATTCATAATCATGGTGGCCTAAAATAGCGTATGCTAAAAGATTGAATAATTTATTTTTTGTAAACAGATGCTTAAGCGTAGTGGGATTCGTCGCTGTCGTCAATCAGAGAATTAAAATTCCGCGGGTATTTCCGCAAACATTCAGCTCGTTGAAAGAGAGAGAAAAAAAACAGAGCCGCTGAGTAGCATCTCGAAAAAATGTATATTTTCGAGCTGAAAACTGGACCAATAAGCGATGAAAAAAAAAGAAAGTAAGAAACGTTGTAGACAGAGAAGAATTGACCGATAAAGATAGATAAGACTTCTCGAGTTTCTTCGCTTTTATGGAACACAGCGAACACACGCGATGGCAGCCTTTCTCAGCGCTCGGGAATCGCAAAATTTACCATGCGATGCAGGTGCACGAGTATATATATATATATATATATATATATATACTCGTGCACCTGTATATATACTCGACCGGTTATTGCTGGGTGACTTATGCGAATAAAGTCGGTGGCTGCAATGTATATATGTGTATATACGTCATTCGGGTCGAATTTCACGCGATGCTGCATGCATGCGATTCTTCCGTATAGAGAGGAAGCACATGTTCCTCTTTTCTAATGTGATTCACCAAGTTCAGTGAGAGCGAGAAGTAGTTTTTCTTAGAAGGAAGTGTTTGGGAATATATTGTATATAATGTGTTAAGAATGTTCGATGGTAAAAAAATGTTGAGTGGAATCATTTGCCTTTAATCTATGATGTGCAGTAATTATAATTAATACTGTGGATCAGCGCATCAATGGTTGAAAAATATTAATGCTTTTATTCATTACACAGACTGCCATCAATTTTAAAGTATTATACGGTAAAGTAAATATCTCCTTTTAATTAATAATCATCATACGCCCAAACAGTTTCTTCGACTCGGCGTCGAGATCATGACGTTTATTAAGCTATAAGGAGCATTTAATATGGAAAAGCAGTTAATCGTATTCGTTAAATTATCAATTTGCATAATTTTCGCATTATAAACGAATCATTATGAAAAATAAAATGTAAGGCTTATTCATTTTAAAATTGGCCTTTACGGGAAAAAAAATGGTTATACTTTTAGCCACTGGCGAAATTTCGTTCCGACGTTTCTGGCTCGCAGAAAAAAAACGGTTAATTACGTTTATTGGTCTTTATTGCAGGGGTTGATAAAGACT
>UELV01178600.1:0-61390 GCA_900490015.1 Megastigmus stigmatizans | reverse complement strand
ACCCCAACCCCAACCCCAAATTTTACAATCGCATACGTACATATGATAGTTATCATTATGAATTTTTTGAATGAATTATATATTTTTATAATAAGTCGCTGAAGCCACCTTAAGTCTAATTAAAGACGATCAGAGTGAATAATAGCCCGGATAATGCAATGAGAAATGGACTCAATCCGCGGGTAAAGCCCCTTCATTTTCGAGAAAGGTCTCGATAAAGCTTCTATCGAAACGACCTTCTTTCGCTGTAACCGTAAGGTAACCGGGAGACATTCGCTAGCTAGTGTACTATGTGCAAAACAGTCTCACGGCCGTACAAATGCCTGTTTTTTTTTTTGTTGTTTTTTTTTCCTATTTGCGTCTATTCATTTATCTGCTCCGAGCTGTGAAAAGCTATTGAACAATTAAACAATAAAGAGTTGACTGCACTTTTTTCTATACGTACATTGTTACCGTGTCTCCAGCTTATTGTGCCCTTGATTCAGGAAATCTTTGATAAATAATGGTTGATTGTTCTGGTCTTACATCTGCGACCCTTTCTTAACAGCTGATGCAAATTTAGGTAATATCTATCTTAATGCGCTAAAAAAAATTAAAAGTATTATATATCTTGAGATATACCTAGAATGAGTTTTGCACTGTGAAAAAGTATCAGTTTCTTTTTATGCGAAACGTGAGTCTCCCGTCAACATTTTCTCATCACGTTTCACCTCATGAATCGAATAATCAAATTTAATGCATACAAATATTGCAATACCTCAGCGAATTGTGATTATGAATCGAATTGTCAACGCAATCGACAATTTATAATTTCGTTTCGCGTCCGTTGGCAAGGTCACCATGTGTGCGGCAGTCGAACGCGAAACAACACCAAATGTGTCAAGAACTTTTGAACTCGCAAGGCCGCGGCTGCAGATCTTTCAACCTAAAAGTTTCATTGATCCAGTTACCGGTCAGCTCACTCTTTTTGTTTCGAACAAGCTTACCGAGCTGGTCTTAATCCGAACCTCCAGCTCAAAATTATTCACTGAATCAGATTCTTTATCGGAGGGATAATCGAAGGTGCAGGTCGGATTAATTTGCATGACGAGCGGCAATTCAGAGCTCGAGTGGAACGGCGCGTGCGCGGCTTTGGGAAATAGTGCGGAAGGAAGAGTTCGCTCGGCCGGAAAAGAAAGTTATGTGTCAAGTTTATTTGCTGTCTCGATCGCTCCTCTTTCCTTTATACTGGTATACGCAACTTTTGTTCTCGAGCTCGGTAAGCTTGCCCGTGTGACAGAAATTGTTAATTATGACGGCTAATCGAAAATGTAGGTTTGTGTCCTTGCGTGGAATAGTTTTCGGTTAAAAATATCTTTGACGAAGTTGGATAAGCCTTGCGTTTAGAAAAGTAGATGTCAAATCTTGATCTAAATCTTGCGTTTATGTAACAAAACTAACTGCGACGCCAACAATAAGTAATTTAATTTTTATCATTTAAATGACACATGTTTTCCTTTTTCATTTATCGTTCGACTGCAACGTTTTATAGTGTGTTATTTTTAGATTATCGCGACTTGATGAGCTTTTATCATTTTTTCATATTTCATATTATTTCCTATAGAAAAATATAACAAATCACAAATTCCACAAATTTGGTAATGGTTGATGAACGTAAAACATAAGGAATCGTGAATTTCTTTTTTACTATAGTAAGTAGATATTTAAATTTTTCACGTCGCGAGCATCAATTCGTTACATGTAATAAAAGCGCCTGATAAAATCTCGAAGTACAGAAAAAAAGTCTACTTTTTAATTTGCATATCATATCACTTAGCTCGCGCGATTCTCTCTTCGTCACGTGCTTAACATAGCGGCGCTCGACATCAGCGATAATCAGCAAAAGCTGAATCGTCAGAAGACTTTCCTCTTTCGACGTGTGCATGCTAACGCACGTGACTCCTGGCGTATCTCGTATACACACACATTATACAAACACTTTCGCAAAAGGTCACTGCTTCTGATCGAGCGATTGTCTCGTATAGTATACGACAGACGCGGCATTATCGAATGCGTGGCGCGAGAGATCGATAAAAAGCCGAGTCGGACGATCGAGATGCGATAAGCCGAGAAATGGTGCGATTTATGAATTGCTGGTGGAATTTCACAATTAAATCGCCAACTGATTGATGTGACAGACCTAATAAGTTGGAGTTTTTATCGGATCTTCACTTTGCGGCTTTAATTTGCTCCAAAATAATTAATCATTTTTTTGTTTATAAGGGTTCATAAAAATTGATAACGTTGCTTATGCAAAATATTTTTTTTTGCAACTTTGGCGTGAACATATATGCTAATTGCACAGCAAGTCTAAATATAGCTACTAAAAGAATGTTGTTTTACAGAAGCCTTAGAGTAATGGCTTTTTCCGTCACTGCAGCTTGTTTGTAAATATTGATTTCTAGTTTGTTTATTATTTCAATGAAAAAGAAGGTACTTAAAGATAAAAAAGTTTCTAGTCCATGTTTTGATCAATTTTCTTTTACTATAACTATAGAGAATATAACGTACGGTTAATACCTATGTTGTGCAATGTTGTTATATGCATGCTTTATGTACGATCGTTAAGGTATTATAACAAAAATTGTTTCGCTCACGATGAAATATTACTCTTACGACGACAATTCTCCAAAGTTATAAATAGTTACCATAAAGAGCATGTTATAAATTATTGAGTCAATTATGTAGCAATCCACTAAAATTTTATATGCTTCTAATTTTATGCAATACTGCGTTTTACTATACTATAAAAAAATTAATGCGTATAAAAATATAAACATTTGTTCAAATAAAAATGATCATTTCTTAAGTTTTCATTTCGAGTGAAAAATATCATTCAGCACGCATGTTTTTTTTGCAACAAATTTGTAAAACTTAGCAGGTCCTCTGATTTCCTGAACTTATTTCAGCTTTCCCACAAGCACCGTGTGAATAATTTCTATTGTTTTGCCAACGCTTGCGTAATTATACTTAAAAAAGAATGACGAAAAGTAGAGAACATCGCGTATTTCTTGCTCATAAAAGATTCTCCAATGTTTAGTTTAGCATGTTTGTGCAATATACGCCAGAATACGTTATTTTGTTCACGGGCTTTCATAAGAAAAAAAAACTGTAACGACAGACTTGGAATCTTTTCAACATCAAATACTCGTAAAAAATTGTGTTAAAAAGTTACTTTGAAAGAATATTATAGCGAGACATTGATTTATCTATTAAATTTCTATTATAAGGATTGTTTGCGAAAAAAAGTTTACCTAATTTCGACAAAAAGTATAAGAAAAAATTACTTTTTGCTTTATTGATCATAAAATTCCTAGCGCGATGTTGATCTCTCACTCGGATATACAAAATTGTTATTCCAAAATGTAGACGACAGTCATTAATTATTGAAGAAAGTTTCTCATGTAAAATTCGAACGCTCGATCCTCCTCCGAATTATCCGTACAAGCGCATTTTCCATTTAAAGAAAAAAAGTTCAGACCATAATCACCCCTTCCTTCGCGTAAAAACTCGAGCGCATAAACAAGGCACAAAGCAGCTCGAACAATGCCAACAAAAGTTCAAAGTACATCGACACCGAAGTGCAAGGCGGAACGCGCCCGAACCGATTTCGATCGCAAACTCGCCCGCGCAACTCTTATACGTATGCCTAGCCGTCGCAGCGACATATAAACTGCGGCTAAAGCGTCGCTCTCGTTCGATCGGCGCAGGAAGCGCGCACTTAAATAAATGATGCTGCGCGGGAGAGAGACAGGAGCAGTCGAGCCTCGATCGAATCGCGCCTGCAGCCCCAATGTACAAAGAGCTGTGCATTTTTTACTCGGACGAATATCGATCGCACGGAATATTATGTACTCCATTACGGTAACGAATTGCTTTTCTTTCTTCTTCGATGCATCCAAAAGTGGGGAATTTTAATAAAGCTCTGCATGCTTTTTAAATAAATTCAATAACTGTATAGTTTTTATTAGGGAGCTTGAGACGCGAATGAGAGGCTGTGGACTCAAATTAAATTCAAATCTATACCTTTTCATTCATTGGATATTTTAATTTGCTCGTCCAATTAGATAACTTGCATTGTTAAATCTTGCGATTATGTAAGTTGGACTGAAATTTCGAATGATTTATACTGAAAATTATACACTGCGAATTCGGAATTTTCATTAAAAATGAAAATGTCTGTGTTGTTTTAATATTAATTTATTTGGTAGGAAATGAAAATGCATTATAAGCAGGTTTTGAATAACAAAATGTTCTTGTATATTTAAATAATTGAAATATTGAGACGTTTAGCTATAGCTACATGTCACGGAATATTTTGAATAAAAATATCGCAATACCAATGTAATAACCAAGTTCTCAATCTTAAAATTATATTAACAATTAACTCGTATAACATTAATTATAATATTATAAAACCATTTTTTTTATCATACTTCATTTTAACGAATACAGTTAAAAAAAACGATCGATAATACTGATTGTATAAAAGTCTCTGCAACAATAACGAATTCGCGTCTGTGAGAACAAAGTACTTTTTTCTTATTTCACATTGTCTTTATACCAAAAAAAAGAAGCAGTAATGTTTATCGCGCCCGACTATACAATTAAGAAGCACATTCAATTTTTTTGCATAATTAAATTATACACCGAAAGCAAATTTCAATTATCATACGAGTATTTTTGAAAAAGATTTTCGTCCAACAACTTAAGTACATGTGTCCAGCAAAGAATAAAAGAGCGACATGTGCCACGGCGTACTTACAACTCGGCGTGGGCATGACATTTGGGATGATTCATCAGTGGCCTTGAATTGGGTTGTGTCTGTGAGCTTATATATAGCATCGTGCGAGGCTGTGCGCACCGACTACGTGTCACAATAGTATATACTCAATGCCTGCACTCGCGATTTTTAACAATGCAAGGGCCTGAGCTTTTTTTTCGTAATTTATCGCCTGACAGCTGGTTGTTGCTATATTATATGCTTTACCGAACACAGAGGAAAAAAGTAGCATTGGAAATCGTTGATTGCTTTTCTGAAGGAAATGGAATTATTTTTTTTCTTCTGCATCGAGTACATTTGATGTATATAAAGTATTAAACTTAGTAAACGTGTACCTGCATTTTCGTTCATTCTATAAGATGATTTAATTGCAGGATGATAATTCTCTCTTACTGTCGCTCGCGCTCTGAGTAGGGCCAATGCACTTGCTGCAATTTATTGTTCCGCAGTAATTAAGAATCGAGGTTCTAGAATCAGTGATGATAGAAGCTTCCAGAACGAATGAAAGATTGAAAAAACCATGAAAGAACAATGAAAGATTTTCTCAACTGTATAAACACTATAAATACAGTACATAATAAATAGTCGAGTGGGAAGATAATAGAATTATTCCGTAGTTAGCTTCTCTGTACCTAGATCTTTGAAATGAAGAAAGTTTTCGATCTCACATATTTCATTAATTGAGCTCTCTCATTTTCAACTCTCCTGCGTTCAACTCATATAATGTGGGCTTGTGCATAAGAGCCGGACTAATCGTCTCAACGAAATTATATTCTTCTTCAAAACATCATTATTATCTCAGTTGAAAATAAATTACCCACTTTTTCTTAATCAATTTAATGCCACTTAAATTTAAGCAACCTTAACAGACCCCATTCCTCATTCTTATCGGAGTTATTTTAGTTGCGCCAACAACAAACTTTTTTTATCGCATCACTACAAGTTGGAAAAAATAATTTGGATATTTGGTACCAATTCCCCATTTCCTTTGCTCAACACGTGCACAAACATACAAAGGGAAAAATTTCATTTGTGACACGCAACTGTACCTTCGACCCTTTTTCTTTTTCTCTCATACGTTTTATGGGCACTTTCTTGCTGCACGAGTATCGGAAAAGTTTGGAGCAGAAAATTGCTTCTAGTTGGTTAAGCTAAAAAATTTCGACGGTTTTTTTTGTTAAGCGGTCAGCAATCTTGTTATGGGTTGGGTCAACATGTTATGCTGATTTATCGGATGGCGGCGACTCTTTTTTCTTGGCTTCTTTGTAAATCTCGTTCTTTTACAGACTACTTTCAATCTATTACTGTAAGAGATTCCCGGATAGTTTTTCACCCGTATTTGAAAGCTTTTCTCATTGCACATTTATTTCACACTATTTACACAAAAAGAATTAGATAAATTTTGTATTGTTATAAATATACAGATATATAGGTAGGTACATAAAAGATTAATCGATTTTTATAAAATAAGATTTTGTCATTATAAGTCGCCCATGCAATGCAATTGTTCCTTAAAATGCGAATAGCATCCCGAATATCTGAAAAGAAATAAGGGTAGAAATGATGAAAAAACTTGTATAATATCAATAAGATGAAATTGTGAATTTCAAAATAAAAGATTAGAAACTGGAAGGTCCCCTACTAATGACCGGCATTTGTTCTGGATCTGTTTCAGGACCCAGCACATGGGTGGAGAAATTTCCGATGGCCGCAGGCTCACGGCAGAGTCCAGTTAACATCGAGACCGACCGCGCCGAGTCCGACCACGAGGCGCTCAGTAGCAAACCGCTAAGATGGAAGTATCCAGCCACGGCTTCGCGCAAGCTCGTCAATCCTGGCTACTGTTGGCGCATAGACACCGACGGCGAGGGCACCTGTAAGTGTAAATCACCTTTACGGCTACCTGCATGCGCTCCTGCAGCTACCGCTTGCACGTGTTCCGCCTGCAGCCGGATCTTCTTTCTTATATAACTACTACTTAAATACATACGCGGCGTATTACACGAGCTTTCATGAATTCAGGGGGTATGAACCTATTAAATTGTACATCAATCGTACATCACAGCGCGATATATTTGTAATTTTTTTATTCCTTTTCTAAATAATTACGTATACGAAATTAATAGTATTTGACTAGAGGAAATTAATTATTGCAATACCGAAAGCTTAAAAAATTGTGCAACAAAATTTGTTGTTACATAAACGTTTTATATCCTTATCAGTACATAAATATGTTAGTATGCTAATTGCAAGTGGCAATGATAATGAGTATCCTATCATTGAAAAACTTTAGTTTTCCCTTTATTATTAGACTGTTTGAAAGTATAATTACTTGATAAGTATAAAAAGACTCGCGTCAAATATAGCAATAAGCATTTTCACTTTGTTGTAAAATTCACTCAGCGGACACAATAAAATATATATAGCCATTATTTTCCATGGCTATAGGTAAAAGTCGACAATTAATACTTTGCATGATTGAGAGTGAAAAATTAGCTCATCATAGGCGACATGTGCATACATACATAAACGATTCGTCTTTAAGTGCAACCTTCAAAGACAACAATAATAAATGTGATTGTGATTTGAAGGTCAATATGATGTTTTATTTGGCGTGCGCAACTAACCAGCACTGAATAACAATAAACTTTATTGCGTTTTCAATCCAAGCTCTTTTTTCCGAATTATTCCCTAGGAATTCTATTTCACTACCTCACAGTTCTGTGAGAAAAAAAAATGATAAACACAAGTTTATCATCGAGACGCAATTCGGTATGAATTAGCAATACTGCTGCGAGCATCGGATTACAAAGTCTCGTTTTTTTTCTCGGTCGAACCACTGTAAATTGAATTTCTAGAAAAAGTTCGTGTACTAGCGAGATCGTGATAAAAACAAGTGGTGAGAAAAAACTTGGAAGCATTTTTATAGCGGAATTCCAATCATGTTATGATTTTTTTGCAACACTATAACTATAGCGTATCAAAATTAGCAGAAACTATACGGATAGGAGTACAACGCTAAATAACTGTCGCTATTGACCCAAACAAGACCGAATAATATAAGCTATGTAAAGCTTAAAGTATAACACGCATACAAATGTAGTGTATCATGCATGTTTGTTCAATAAAATACCGATTGCTAATGCCGCTATTTATCCCTGCGATTTACATACTTTAGTGTCCTGACAATTTCAAAGGTAATGTAATAGGCGAATGTGTGCGAAGGAGAAACAATAAATAATAGTGGCTATGTTTGTTTAATAGTTTGTAGACAATTGCTAACAACGAATATCGTGAATTGAAAGCTTTATAGAACGATACAACAAGTTATGATGTTTACATCAACTTCAAGATTAAGTTGGGAACTTGGTAAATATTTTATGATATGATTGTTGTACGATACGATCGAGAACGGTTTCATGGCTTGGCTAATAGTTTTGACTTTTTGTAACTTGTAATTTTAAAAATACATTGATCTGGAAACAATTATAATACTTATCTAAATTTCACGTAATATATGCTACATAAGCAAAGTCTTTTGTTTTGCAAGCTCTATACTTATAGTAGTGTAAAAATGCTTACTTTCTCTGAACCAATAACTCTTGAAGAATCAAGGAATACATAGTAATAAATAAAGCTCATTATGAAAATTTACAATAATATTATGTAACATATAAATTTATAAAAGTACGACCAAGTACAACAATGCTTCTGCTAAAAGAATCTCAGATTGAAAGTTATTAACTTCCAAACTACAATTATAAAATCTATTTTTGGAACTCATACCTAGTATTGCGTACTATTTTAGTTTTTGCAAATGTATACCTTATGTAACAGTTTCAAAACTCAACGAATTATATATTTCGACTGTTTCAAACCGTTTATGCATTATTATTCTGTAAATTTTCAAATAATATAAGTGTGCAGATAAAATAATATAATCGGACGGTTGAGTGATATTCGAAACGCTTGGCGCATTCAATGCCACATAAAACTTCGTACTCGAATTTCATAATATTTTCCAAGAAAAATGTCAAAACCAAGCCTTGTGCTGTTTATTATTGTAAATCTCTTCCAGTTCTTTACATAACCATTCATTGATCCCTCCATACGGTTGTATTAATTTGACGAATATGCTTATTATACACGTATACAATACGACTGATTTCAAGCATGAATCTCTCGAAGCTCTTGGGCAAATCGCTCCCAGATTTCCGCATAAGAAACTCACGAGGTCTCGCTCAGCAAATTCAGCTCGTCTGTGTTAATAAAGACGCGAACTTATATCGATGTGCGTGTAAGTGAGTAAAAGCTGATGATGGGCGAAGTGAAAATTTATTCGCGCTGCACGTGCGGCGCGATTACAAAACGCGCGGTGCGTTTATATCATATAGAGGTACGGCATCTCAATTTATAATGTAATCGACGTGGACGAGGCGTCGCCAAAGCTCTTGCGCAATCTATACATGTATATATATATAAGTATATATACGGCTTTTGCACTTTGGGCGACAGTCTGCGGGTCTTGTTATATACTACGCAATATCGCGGGTCATTTTGAATATTATTATACTTGCGGGTTACGAGTGTTTGAGACACAGCTTATTTTGATGAGAGGATGACCAAATGTTTCGAATAAAAGTGATCGAAAGATGCATAATTACCTACATTTCTTGGACAATAATTACAAAATTAATGTTTTATAAAACTGTATCGAAAAGCTTTTGAAATCAAATATTTACAACGCTTCCTGGACAAACAATGTCTATATTTTAAATATTATGTACACATGTATAAGTAATGTGTTATTGTATTATGACTCATAAACATAAAAACAACCTGAACGTACGATTTATTACCTTTGCCTTCAAGTCTTCGAACTACTTGGTTATTTTAACGATTTCGAGGTAAAATTCTCACCGTAAATCACTTTATTATTCTTAACTGAAAGTTTAATCAAATCTAAAGCCATAGTGATTCGGAGCCAATCAATAACAGCGCAACTAAATAAGATGAATTTTATAGGGAAAAGGCGTAGCTAATCGAAAGAATGTAAATTAAAGGGAATGAGTTTGCGATTTCGTATTGTATATATGCCGAGAGCGAGAGCGAGAGCGAGAGCCTATTGCCGATTTATAATGGCAAACTTTTGAGGCGGTAAGCTCGTGCGAATCGCCATTGAACGTGACCCGAATAAGTAGTAATTTAAATTGTAATTTACTGGTCAACCTCTTACTTTAACCGCAATTTAACCTCTTCAAATAAATTTATTCTCTATAATTCGAGCGCGTGTGTTACATACTCGTATATGGTCGCGTCTTTGTAAAGTGTTTTCTTTTACTTTGTGCAGAAAATTCAATGAGTGACATCTGGCTGAATTGTATACTTAGGTATTCTTCATTTAAAATTGCATCGTCTCAATGAATTTCTTTGCCAATCGTATAGAATAGGAAAACCGATGAGTAAATAGTAAAAACTTTCCCTTGCAGCGGCAGGTTTTAACTTTCTTTTTAAATTAATGGCTGATGGTGGATGCGAGTTATATGCGCGATATAAGTAACGACGTGAAAAATTGTTCTTTCAGCAGCGCCAGATATAAACCTCATATTATTATAATTAATAAAAGTTATATCGTTAAATTATGTTTGAGAGGTAAAGGAATATTACTTAATTGTGGGAATGCAAGGGAATAATTCTCGAATTCAGCTTAATAACTGCCGATAAAGCAAATGTAATGTTTTACTAGTAATTAATAAGAGAGCCGCGCGAACTCGGTGGGAAAGTGTACATTCTTGTTATGTGACGCAAAGTTGAATAAACCGAACGTTTTTATAATATTTGCTATTATACAGGTATATATAACTACCGGGGATTTTTCCCGTAATAAGCTAGAATTCATTATATAAATTCATTAGATGCAGTACATATAGGACTGTGACATCTTTTGCGCTGAAATAATAAATTATGGAAAATATTCGATGGTCGGGAAAACTTGGACTTAACTATACTGTTTTGTTTCTTTCATCTATCGATAAACACTATTATATCGTGACTTTTTTATTTTAATAACAAGTATACCATATATTACAGCTAATCCGCGTCTGCTTGTGCATAAAACTGTCCTAATATACTTGCCGCACACGTACGTGCAAAACTGCAGTCTACTTATATGTATCTTTGCATTACACTACAGACTTAATATAAAAGTTGAAAAATTAGATATGCAAAAGATCGGCATCATGCTAATTTCTCGAAACTCACGGTGGCGGTATTAAGTTGTACAAGATAGGCTCTCGCATGCAGTATAAAAGCCTTGGACGATTTTGTTTTGAGAGAGAGAGAGAGAAAAAAAGGAGGACACGTCTACTCGGAGATGAATCGCACGGAAACTTTTCTGCGAGCTCGTCCTTCGGCTCGATTCGGGTCGCAACAATCGAGGGATAAAAAACACACGTGGCTGAGACATTCCGCGAGAGCAAGTTCAAAAAGGCTCTCGCACTCTTGTTTTCGACGTGGCTCAATGAGTTTCATCGCGATCAGCGCCGAGCAAAACAGAAGGTTGCGTAAACTCGCGAATAAACTTCATTGTTATAGCGCGCACGTATTAAGTATACACTGTATATTATTTATACGTCTCTGTGTGCGTACAGTGCAGTTTTTCATAGGAATGCCTTGGCAGCTATATGCACTTTCAGAATTACCAGTTTGTTGTCAACGCGACTGAAACTTTATTGCTGATCATTTGAGATCCGGATCTGTTTCGTTTATTGGCGGCTCGCGAACGACCGGATTTTCTTGGGAGCTGTAACGATCGTTTGTTTTGTGCAGTGGCCTTGCAGGGAGACATGAACGCATGTACATTTTCCATTATCACAAGTGTCGCGTATTTTTTCTGATAAATAAATTTACCTCGAAGTAATATACCTATATATAGAACGGTGATGTATAGGTATAACTTATAAAAATCTCAAGACAATTGATTTGTTCAAGCTATATTTTATACTCTTACAAAACAATTTCGTATTCTATCCGCATTGATAAAAACTGTAGAGAATTTCAATGCTGGCGTATCACTGAAATTTAATTTCCGTACAATTATTCAAGAACAATGATCAATAAAATGCAATACAATTTTAAAGGTATAGACGCACAAATGAGCTGCAAAACTTGAATTTTATAGTGACTAACGAGTATCTTTTATATAATGTGTTTTATAAGTAATAAGTTACATAAAAAAAAAAAACATATAAATTTAGATCTTGACGATAAACGAAGATCACAATCTATGGAACGATGCAATAAAAATATTCCCACAATCAAGGGTAATTCGAAAACATCGCTGTAATGCTTAATTGCGTACGCCGTGGCTTCCCTCGTTTGATTTCTCCTCATCGTAACAATAGTTCATTTCCCCCACCAATAGTCCATTACACCTACAGTATCGACCATTTTTTAGCAAAACATAATTCATGCTTCCATTTTTTACACGAAACGATTCCGATCTTGTCAGGCGCAGATATCCATTAAACCCACACACCGGCGAAACCTCAAATCTCTCTCTTTCAATTCCTTCGCATTTATAATACTAAATACACGATCTCAGCTGACATAAATATTATACTCGAAAACGATATACGTACATCGTATACATATACAATATATTTGCGGATGAAGGGGAGCGAGGGGATTTGCGTCAGACTCCGAAAAAAAATCAAAACGGCTTTGTGTTTTCGTGGCGGCTGTGGTTGAGTGCGCGGCTGGAAAAATCGACGCGAGAGACCTCGAAAGAGAAAGATGGAGAGATATTTATTTTGTAATAGAGTACAAAAATATAGTACTGTTATAAAAATTGCACATATTAATCGCAGTCAATTCAGTTTAAAATATATGAAGATAATAAGTCAAAATACATATAATGATATCACAGTCGCAGCTAAATAATACAAAATGAATGCATAATAGTTGTCAAATATCTATTGTCAGTCGAAGATTAAAAATAAAAATAAAAGACGGAACAAGACCATTCATAATAACATCGAGATACATTCATTCATAGATTCGTGCTAATAAATACATACGTACAGATTAAAAGTTAACACTTAGCAACGTCCCAAAGCATGAATGTTAGTCGTGTGTAGAGAATGAATGTAGTAAAGAGAAAGAGAAATTTACCCATACAGCGAAACTCCATATGTACCTTTAAGCTGTTTCTTCAAGTGCGCGGATGGATTCGTTTGAGTTTTGTTTTTGTAGCTCTAGTACAGAAAGTTTAAAATATGTATATTGTAACATGAAGATGAATACAATCGTTTAATATTTTGGAACATTATTATTTTTGGAAACGCTATACTGACTTCACTTCTTCTTATGAATTTAAGATAGACGATTGTGAGAAAAGCAAATAAAATCACTGCGTTAAAAAGTATTCAACAATTTAAGATTAGAAATTAATTAAACACAATACACATCTTTACTGAGATCTATAGCCAGAAGAGGGGAGTGATGTAAACTCCCGAAACGTCGCAAGAATAAATTGCTCGAGTATAGTTCGCAGTGATCAACTTCTTTACTTTTCCTGTCGAATTAAAGCGAACAATACGAAGTCCATTAAGTTTAAAATAAATATGTAAAGGAATTCTATGCATCGAAACATAGTAAACATGAAAGTCAGTTTGACATGAAAGAAAAAAATTTTGTATAGACTTTCCAAGATCAAACATGACGAATTTTCTCGGAAGTTCTGTTATACTGCACAACTCAACGATCCTTGGTAGCTTTCCCATCCGCTTTATTAAAGATAGAGCCTACACTCGTGCCTGTATAGCATCGATTTTCGAGAACTCGACCCTTTGATCATTTTACGCGCGGAAGTAAGTGTATAGAAATGCGCCATCTGCCATTGGCACAGCACCAAACGACTTGCCTCTACTTTCTGCTGCTGCTGTTTATAAGTATACGCACAAACGCGTAAGCCTACTTTAATATTAAGACATAAGACGGATTTACCATTGATGATATAGATATTCATGCTTTTTGTGATATTTAACCGTGCGCGTGTGACTTTTTTCTTTTTGAAATAATAATAACAACTGATTTTATCTGTAACTTTGTTTAATACGAGCTTTAGTAACGCGATTGAATATTCGAGAAAAATTCCTTACGCTATTGAATAGCCGCCCCTAGCGATATTTCATCACAATAGATAAGTTGAAAATAATAAAACGCAATTTTTTTTTCGTTCGTAATTAATTAATGACTTACGGATAATACTGCTTATACGGTTTGGTAATTTGATACATATATACGTTACGAATGAATAGCGACACGAGCTTGCGTTATCGCATTTGTTATGGCGGCGAATCATTACATAAAAAACAGACGTTATGCTTGAACGACATCGGGAGTGTAACTCATCCGATATATGCCTATTAATATATATTCTTTCAAAAACATTTTCTCAACTTGTCTAAACTTTTTTGTTTTTAGTGTCTGTAAAATTATATTTTAAGTAGCTATGCCAAAATTAATTTAGGTTTAATGAAAACGAATTATTTATCTTCGATTGCACTGAAAAAAAAAACAATTATTTTATTTTTGAATTTTGTAAATCATTTATATTGACTGAAAAATGCTAACATTGTGTTTATCCTTTTTATTGAAAAATGTACATCATTCATTGTTATGGATAAAACACCCATTTTCAATTAACGCAACACATGATATGTCATTTATATTTTTATTTTTTTCCATTTTAAATATACGTTTGTCCGAAGCAATTAGTGTATTTTAGTAAATTAGTTACATTTTAACCCTAAACTTCTAAAAATAAGTATATAATTGCTATGCTGTAATTCGCTAAGTTGGCTTACTCACTCACTTTAAACAAAATGTCAGAATTTGCCGTTATTATAAGTATCGTAAATTTTAAAAAATAGCCTTTTAAGCCGCTAATTCACTTTAGTGTTCAATTATGAAACAGACTAAACTATTTTTATAAAATTTGCTGTGCAATTTTCCGACGCGCAAGTCGATATTGAAACATGTGCGATACGCGTAGTGCTGTTCGTGTCTGACTAGACACCGCTGTTTTCTACTGGCGTTGGCAAATAGCTTTTTAGATTATTCGTTAATCTTTAACTCCGTTCAGCATCATAGAATCCAAAATGATCGCATTCATCGATCGTGAACAAACGCCGCATTCTCAAAGTCTTGTGAAACCTTTTCGAGGTCAAGAGTCTCCTTCTTTTCAACACCACTGCAAACCAAGATCTATATCTTTATCCCTGCCGACTCTTGATAAAAAATTGTCCAACGCCCTTCTGTACATTTCTCTCGACCAGTGTAAACTTCTTCTTCCCCTCCTCGCATATAGCCACTAATCGAGCGTATCCTGTATAAATGTGCGGGAGCAGGCAAAGATTCTCTCTCTCTCTCTCTCTCTCTCTCTCTCTCTCTCTCTCGGTCATCATCGTGAAGGTACCGGATTTTTTGGGGTGCCTAAGGCGCGAGTTCGAAGGCTAATGTTATTATACAGGGGGATAGAGTTATTTTGATACTTCGGACTTTATGTGGGTTAAGATATGGAAGATGACAGTTGGTGTTGTAATTTCCATAAGCCGAATCACGAAACGTTTGCAGGATTGAATGCTTTAATAATTAATTTTTTTCTTCTACAATAGGTATTGCGTTGATATTTATATAGGTAGTTAAAAAAAAAAGACAAAGATGTAAAAATGTTTAATTTGAAAACTGTTTTTCTGCTTTCAGTCCTTAGCGGGGGTCCCTTGATGGACGATGTCTACAAGCTAGAGCAGTACCACTGTCATTGGGGCTGCAGCGATTCACGAGGATCGGAGCACACCGTCGACGGACAAGCTTTTGCTGGCGAGGTGAATAATCCCAGAGGACAACCCTTCATCGATCATTTTTTATAAACTTTAATCCATACTCACCTAGGAATAACCTACTCATATCGATCTCTAACCACATTTTAATTTTTCCAAAAACTGCGCTACTGCAGGTAGTGGCTGCTTGGTAAATTTACAGAAGCGCATCAATAACTTAATATTATTTTTCGCCTAATAAGTACTGGAACTTGACGCAGTTTAATTGGTTAGGCAGTTACTTATTTTTATACGAGCTTTAAGTATGCATCTTGGAATGAAGTTCAGGTATTCTGGTTATATTTTATTCCGGTTATATTTTTGTTTTAAATAAAGGGGCAGGTACTGCAGAAAAAGTCTAATAAATGAAATGAAAAAGGATGCAAACTTAAATTCATCCATTAATGCACGATTAAGCATGTTCAAAATAATACATAACAATCACTCTATAGGAAACAATCGGTCTATCCAAAATTTATTTATTGGGCTAAACGATCGCTCTCTACAAGTTCCATAGCCCAACAACAAAAAAACAAAACAACAGACACCTGCAACCATGCATTTTGAGAAAATGCAATGCTCAATCAACACTCGCATAAAACCTATCATCGATCCTTTGAAACTTTCTACTGCACGCACCTTTCTAAAGCTATAAAATCCGACGTGCGCAGCTAATATACGGCAAACTCGCACAGCGGTAGCAGGCAATAAATCGATCAATTAATGAAAACGGGAAAAACTGCGCTACAGAAATAAAACAAATCGCTCGCGCTCACTCGTCACATATCAATCGCTCGGTTGCTTTTTTTCCTCCTTTCCACAAATTTGCGATACCATATATACGGACTGAGAGCGAGAGAGAAAAAGAGAAAAAGAGAGAGAGAGCGCGAGGCGCAGGAAAACACGCTCACCAGCCCACAATACTGTACGCACAGGGAGCCGAGCTAATAGCCTTTAAATTGACATATATCTCCATCTCTCTCAGTCATATACACGCAGATGGACAGTGGTGAGTCGGCAAGCGTCACATGACCGACGAAACGCGACCGCGTGCCTCTCTCAACGTGTCATGTGATTCATTGAGCTTATATATACCATATGTGTATATGTGTATAATGTGTATAGCGGGCGAGACAGACGCCAGCGTAGCGCGCGCGCGTATCCTGAGAGCAGCTCGTAAGCCCCATCATCGTCATTATCATCGCCGTCGTGCGATCCGTTTCTAGCGCTCCGAGTTAAGCTGATAATTCTTTCTTTTCTCTTTTCGACCGTGACGTCTACTCTGCTTCTGTTATGTGTGTGTAGCTATGGTATACCGCCTGACTACGGCCTGATGAATTGCGACGTGTTTGTTGTCGAATCGCGACGGACTCGTTCTTCTACATTATAGGCTTTTCGATACTGGAGGCTTTTTTTCAACGAAGCGATTAATTGGATCGGGTTGCAAGTTACTTTTCATATAGACCTATAATATATTATAAGCTATCTTCGGGGAAATATCATTTACATTATACAATTTCCCTCGATATTCTTGGCGGTAATTGAATTCTAATTCCAAGAAGATTTGAGGATACAGGTTAGAAAAATTAATGTAGGTATAGTTAGAATAAGAGAAAAACTAACAAGCATCCTTGAAGTATTTCATTTTCTTTTCCTTCTTATAATTAATTATTCAATATTAATGCACTTTATTCATTCATATTCTTCTATAATTAGCTTTCCTGAACAATCTTGATGTGACGCTTTCGTAGACGAAGATAATTCGTATTGTTATAAGCTGAAGTAAACAGGTTAAGCTCGTGAAAAAAAAAGAATTTATTTGCATATAATATGAATGTAATTGATGCAGTAAAATTAATTGATAACCTCAGCTAAGGTCAAGTTTCTTTATTAGTGTTTGTCTACTTCTCTTTCGTTTATTGCCAATTAATTTTCATAAGATTTTCTTTCGAACCATTATCGTCAATTGTTTACTAGAGACTGAATAATGAAATAATCGCTGGATCTAATAAATCATATAATCGCTTATATATAGTTCAACCAAACATTGGATGATATAGTGTTGAAAGCGAGCTAAATTTTCTTTAGATTTAGAATAATTGTTTAATAACAAACGTAAGCTTAAAACGAAGCACCCGTCGTAAACGGACTTGGCTGGAGCACAGCATCACCATAATAATCCAGCTATAACTCAATCTTTCTACACAACAATAACTGATTGGCCCTCTAGGCTATCAGTACAATTTACTCAACGGCGATGCGAGCACTAAACTCGTTGTCGGCTCCATTACATGCGATCGCGGCTGCAGTGGTCGCAATGTACTCGCGATGTGAAAAAGAAGCTGTGACCGCGAAGAGAGCAACGGCACATGCAGCCGCGGCCGTTCGCCAGCAGCAGATGTAACGGTCGCGCACAGACGGAACCTGAAATCCTCCGATACCTCGTTATTTAATGATGCTTCTTTTTTGCTCTAATCAGTATTGCACAGTTTTTTTATTGGATATGCAGTGTCGAGCGGTTAACCGGGTGATCAAGTTCGCATCTGCTGCAATATGCACTGGAAATATTTCAATAGCATTTTTACGTATTGGAAATATCGAGAAATATCGACGTCACACCGGATGACCCTATTTACTTTAATTGATTCATTCGGAAATATGTAGATTACACATTATGACGAAATGTAAATTATATTTAAATGCAAAGGATAAAAATACAATAGTGCAATTCAGTGAAATCGCCAGTACAATACACTATAATACTCATTTTGATTAATAATTCTTTCTGACTAAAATCGTTAAGCTATATAATTGTAAGTTTATCGCGCGATAAAAGCGAGACAAAACAGCACTTTTTGCTCAAGATACGAAGCGGTAATTTTTTCTCTTCATGAAGGGAGAGTAGAAGGTCATGTGGAATATCTGAAAAACATTTATATTGGCACTGAAGCTCGATAGTGCCAGCAGGATATCCTGTATTTTATAGCTGTGACAACACCCTAGGATGATTTAACAATAATGTCGTAGGAACTATGTTTTTCCTATCTTTTAAGCGCAGGAAAAAATATAATTTTAACAAAATCTTTCGAATCACTTGATTAAAGGAGCTTGCTCAATTACGTTAAAAGTTCATTTATTTTTTTTTTCAATTTCACATTTGTTCTTATGAAACATTGTATTGTATTGTCTAGCAAAGCATTCTAAAAAAGTTTCTTTATTAATTTCATCTATTTAATTAATGAAGAATATTTATCAAAGATATTAAAATTCTTATGTGATGTTATTATTACAATTTAATTTTAATTTTTAAAATAATCACTTTATTTTATTAATAAAAAAGATAGATTTAAATAAACAATGCTTTGTTTAATATGTTCAAAAATCTGTCTATATAAAGTCTACTTCATAATTAAATTTTCTTATCATTTAATTGAAAGCACTAAATTTAAAAAATGGTTTCAAAACAAGTATACAAAGTATCGTATCGTGGAATCCATCTCAATCGCAAAATATATTCAATACATAATCCCGAGAACACATAATATTGCTTTCCACTCACGCGGGTATCGCAAATAACACGAAATACCGTTATATACAGAGAATTTAATCTATCAAAAGGGTCAGCTTATGAAGTATAGATACCATCTGATGGGACCATTTTGGTGATTGATAGGTTGTTACAACACCTATATATATATATATATATATAACTGAGTCAGAGCTGGATAAATAAAATAGTAAGAAATATATAGAAAGCGTGGATTAGGCAGCATTGTAGTATATAAATCATTGTTTTTTGGTTGAGCTTTGCGATCGAGCTTTTTTCTTGATTTAATGTGAAACATAAAATCGCGATTTGTATATTTATGGATGTATTATTTGCATGAGATGAATATTTAAAGCGGCGTTCCTCGATGCGTATATGTTTATTTAATGCTGTTTTCTATGAACGAGTATTTAAAATATGAATAATTTATTTACTTTGGGTCAGCTGATTAACGTTTATGTAATTGAATTTGTACACTAAATTAATACTAAAGATTTCCGCGCATTTTTCTTTGCTGCTTTTGATTGATGGTAATTTATAAAGTGTAATTAAATTTTTTATATCACATTATAAGGATATAAAGAGAGATAAATTATAGTGTACCTATGTCATCATGTAGTCGCCTTTTGTATACGGAATGAACGCTTTTTCTGATATTTAACATAATTAACTTTTTCCTAATGAATAAAAGCTTATTTTTAACATTACTGCTATTAGTTGAATTGAAAATATTAATTCTTCCATTAATACAAGAACGAATTAAAATAGATTCGCACAGTAATTTATACTGTTCTTCTCTGAGTGTAGGCACACTATAATTTGTCAATTACGCTAAGTATAGAAAATTACTTTTATTGCTTGGCTTATACACATGAAAATAAAAAAAAATAATTTAATAACTACGCTAATTACAAATCTTATCAATAATATAACTTTAAATTTTCATTCTCTTCATTCAATATAACACAGGAAATATTAATTTGCAAAATTAAATTGAAAAGCTTTCAATGTATATATATAGATGGGTGATTTGCAAAAAATTGTTATTATTGATATCCGCTTCATGTAGGGGCGTTTGCCAACATTTTGTTGACTTCTAAATCATTGCAAATACTTAATTTACTCTTTTAAAACAAGCGAAATTTAGTTGGGAAGGTACTACCACTTAATTTTTCAAACCTCTGTAAGAAATGTAGCTAAAATGTTACTAATGACATTATTTCATGTCTTGCCAAAAAATGTCACTACCGCGGTGGTAGTGAGAAACCGTAGATAAACAAATGAATTAATTTTTTTAAACTATATGAACTTGAAGCATTTATGAAACTACGCATGTAATCTCCGTGGCAATTTGCTTATAGCTATTGATCGGATTTTACAGTGTAAATTATAGTATTAAAAAAGTAGCTACGGCCACGGTAATGAAATTTTTAAATTTTATCTTACACAAATTTTCTCATCATTGTGTGCTTAGCGGAACGTTTTGCAATCAACTAAGTAAGAAAAATTTACAAGTCAGAATGTATTTCTTTTATTTTGGATTTTAAGAATAGACGTACAGCCATAAAGAAAATATTACCGGAAATTATTCAATATATTCAGTCGAATTTCATTCTTACACTCGGTATCATTTGTTTTCTTTTTATCCTGTTTTGTAGAGAGAAAAAATAGCACAAAGAATGCGGTAACTAGAATCACGCGTACGACTCGTGTATGCATCAACTGTTATAGCGGAGATTCATAGTAAAATGAAATCGGTCCTGAGAATATTCGAGTATACAGGGTATTGGATTTATTTTTAAATGTTTTCTTGTATCTTTTGCGATATATTATTTGGAAATTTTCGAAGATTTTATTGTTGCAATTATGTCAAGTTAACAAAACCGATTTATTTATTAGTAAGTTGGTTATAACTGATAATATTATATTAATATTCGTCATTTTGCGCTTAACATCTTTTATGAGCCAATGAAATAAGACTTAGTAAAAGAAAAATTCTTCACCTCTCATTAGTTAAGAAAACATTTCCAACCCTATCTAGATTCAAATCCCATCAAATTACCAAGAAAATAAAAAAAAGTTCGTACCACCGTTATACATCCAAATAGAATGAATTTGCTTGCATCGATCGCTAAGGCAATTCGAATAGATAATGTGTATAGGTGCAAAGTTAGCCAACAGTTAGTCCGGCTAAGAGGGAATTTCAACGGTTTCACACGCGACGCCGTACTGACTTTGCTTAACAGTATTATGAAGATTACGGTGTAATACTGCACCAACGCCGCGAAAACGTCAAAGTGCTCAGCTATACGTATGTACACATACATCGCAATATACATCGCGCATACGCGACGTTTCCTTTCAGCGAGACATTTCCATTAATGGTAACAATATAAGTGATTGGTATACGTAGGCCATTTTATCGGAGAAACGAGCCGACCACTTAGTTGACACCGACTGTTTTATATTTTAAAGTTCGCAGGCCGGTAAAAGGTGGAATTTTCCTGCAGACAAGACTGTATGGGATTGATATGGCGTTTCGAACTAAATCGTATACGCGCACAATTTTCAAGACGTAGGTTGTAGCGATAGATATGTCAATTTTAGGCTGACTGTTTCGCACGCATTAGATACGGTCAATATTTGATTTGGCTGAAAGTGCGTGATTATTCCAAGTTGGCACTCGCTTAGTTCCGCGACTATACTTATCTTAGTTTCTTATTTATGCAGATGGAACTTTACGATATATTCATTTCAACGACGTTCTGAATCAATGCCTATTTTCTAAGCTATACGCATTTCAATTAAGGGGAAAAAAAATTGTCAGCGGTATTTTTTAATTAGTTGTTTCATATTTAACGTAGATCCAGTGACTAATTTAGTAATGATGCAGAGTATCGATATTCCATTAGACTTTGTTTCATATAGAGAAGAGAATTGACCTGCGATGACGCAGATATCAACTATTTGAAGGTTAACAAAGAGAACCCACGTGTAGTCGCTCATTATCATTTTCGGAACCTAAATTCAATATGACTAAGTATTCCGGCTTATTGCGGTTCAAACTAGACTTTAGCGGAACTACATAGTAAGTATGTCAAGACATCATTGAACTCATTAAGCTATCAATTGCTTTAATCGCATTTATACCTATACGCAATTTTTTTCTAGTCTTGGATTTGAAGAAATATTACCGTCTCTTTTATATTAAACGAGCGCACGCATACACACTACATTGTAACTATAGTGCTTTAAGCGAACTCAATATACTTAATACAAAGATTTCATTATTGCGCGACGGCATTATACAAACAAACTTATGCAATAAATAAGTCTCCTGCACACGAAATGAATTATTTTTATTGTTCGCGTCGGGATCACATTTGTCAGTGTCGCGATAATTTATATAATTTTGGAAAAAAATTTATAATTCAAGGATTTCATTCTTTTAATGCTAATTGTGCGAAAAGGAATTTTTAAATTCACACAGTATAATCTATTGCCAATTGAGAATACATTGAATGATTTTTTTTTATGCAAATCAAAGGAATGATATCTCTTATTGTAACAATTAACCGAACACTTAGGATATATTTTTCATCAAAATCAGTATACCTAATAACGATCAGCAATAAAAACGAATCTATTGCATCAACGAAAATTGCGATCCAAATTTTTGCCCCGTCACGTTTACACATATGCCGATCCTGTATCAGCGATTCTTTCTCACAGCGCATTAGGAATGAATATATTAGCGCAGTAGTTAAGCGCAGAGCGAGCTGAGAATAAGCCGCCGCGCGGGAGTGAGCCGCTCATGCTGCATAGTCGGGTCTCGCGTGACGGAGCTGCGGAGAGTAGAATAAGGAGAGAGAACAGCTCGGAGACATGTGCGGCTGCACGATGCAATGACGCAAGCAAGAGCCAAGAGCGCGTCTCCGGCTGTCTGTACATACATGTAGCATAGCCGGATACTAGTATATAGCACATACTGGCTCGCGTTTTGTTGCCCGCGACCTATTCGGTGGATCGGCCGATTCCGCCAAAGCTAATTATCGGCTTTGGACGATAATTCCTGCGGCTATGTAACTCTTATAGATTTCGAGTATAGTTGGGCACGATCCTGCAACTGCCGCACTTTTCATAAAAGTTTCGTTCTTTTTTACCTGCGCATCGTTGCTATATATGTATACCGCGATCTCGTTTCTAATAACTACCCATATACGGACTATTTATCGAGGAATTAAGGCTGACGATATTTTTCCTGGATTGAGAATAAATTTCCACTGGCTGTATAACGATATGCATTAGCCCGAGTAGAACATTATTGTATTGTTGTAACGAGGAATTGGGAGAGCGATCGTTGGCCAAAAGTCCGTAAGCACTGCAGCAGCAGAGGTAAGGAATTGCTCGATGGGAATACTTAGCCGTGATGCATGCAGCAATAACATTGCATTAAATCGATTGTACAATAATAACTAACCAAATGGTGTCGAGCAGCAGCTGGGATATGTGTATTATCCAGAGTGCCGAATCTAGAAACAACGGATCACCCATCATTGTCAATAATTTCTCATTTTTGTAGGTAAACTCGTGCCCTTCGTGCATAGAGATGAGTTGACGTTTTCCTGTTACAGCTGCATCTCGTGCACTGGAACACCAGCAAATACAACACCTTTGCCGAGGCCGCTAAGGCTCCTGATGGATTGGCTGTGCTCGGGGTCTTTCTCAAGGTCTGTATACCTTCTATCTTTTTCGCTTTTTATCTATATACCTACCTATTTCAATTGTACAGACACCTCTAACTTATAGATGTGATTCTTTCGGGAAAATCTGAGAATAGCGGAAAACCAGCGTATTAATGCGCAAGAGCTATTCGATCTTTAAAGTATGTATATATAATTGGACTGAAAACTTGCTCGCGCGAAATTTTGAACTACATCATCTATTGTTTTTTGAACTACAGCCACGGACGATTGCAGCTGGTGCAACGTGGATTTTATCATTAATAATTTATCCCACGGTATTTATTGCCGATAAGACCAGTTTTCTTTATCGTCCAATTTGAAAAAGACAATTTTTGAATAAAAACTTTCAATGAACAATCGAATGCTCCTGAAGTAGAGCATTGAAAAAATCTAAGGCACTATTTCCAGAAATTACATGTCTTCCGCGTTCGGTACAGGAAAACCAACGCGATACATGTAATCAACGGATTCATTGTTTTCATCGTGCAGCAGCAATTAAAGTCGTTTTTTCGCTTTTATATACACCTGCGATTCAATAATATCTTCCAATGTAATGTCCTCTTTTCATCCCATTAAAATTAATAATGACGGTTTACGACTTACGGGCAGCGGGGACCGTTAAAAAATAGTTCGTTAATCTTTACGTAAGCGCGCGCTTTTATGCACCGTGAAACTTTTATTTCTCCTTGCATCATGACATTGTCTGCGGATTTTCTTTTTACGCGTGCAGCATCGATACCAATTCCCTTTTTAATGGGCCCCCGCGATGATACGATGTATACGTATTTTCTTTTTCAACGTGCGCAGCCTGAGGAAAATGACAGAGGGCAATTACGGAGGAATCTCGAGTATGGAACGTATTACGGGTGCGCGAAAAATTCTTACTCTTTTTATTGGCATTTTTCAGCTAGTTTTTATTAAAGTTACTTTTCATTACTTTTGATTTAGTAGTAGTTATATAGTTGAAAAATTAAACAACATCGCTAACCCAGAAAAGTTTTTTTTTTTTATTATATTATAAATATAATTCTCCGTCAGTCAAGTATCTTTAAGATGCATCAAATTATCTTTTACGATATTAAATTAGGAGCCGCGATTCGAATATTATATGTCTAAATTTATATTTGTACAGATGAAAAAGAAATCGAAAACTGCATTCTTGATAGTGGTATACGTTTGAATTTGACTTGAGCATATTATTAAAGATTTTATTGAAAAGCTTATGCCAATGAGGCTGAACAGTTTTTGAAAATTAGTTGGATTTCGTAACATTAAAAATAGATTCAATTTAGTATATTCTAGAAAAATCATTAACGAATCAATGGGAGAACAAAATTTGCATGAATAAGAAGTATATTAGGATTTGAAAATCAGAGCTAATTACATTCTGTATAGGTGCGGTCGTATGTATTTTAGAAGCAGTCTGCATTCTCAATTAGCATGAATAAATTATCGCCTCAAAAGTGAATCGTTATCAGAATTAAGTTTTTGTTTGATTTTAATTCGTTGCATTACTGCACTTAGACTTGTAGCGATCTCGACAAAAAAAAAACAAGAAAATTAAACAAACATTATATATCTATTATCCTGTATCTTCTTTGTGAATCCTTTGAGTAAGAGCAGATGACCGCCGTGGGTCATCTCTCCAGCTCCAGCACTCCATCTAATGCTGTCATGCAATAAAAAGTCCGCCGCTTAACGAATCGTTCCAATAACTATACGTAAAGACTGCAGACTCGGTGCAGCTTAGATGGTATATCTTATACGGATGCTAAACTTTACGTAAGCCACCCTTTTTCAAACGGAATCCGCAGCAGTGGACATTAGCAGCTCGCCGTCGTCGTTGCCGCTATGCAGGGATTACGTAAAGCGACGAGGCTGCAGCCGCGCGCGTTTCTCACGAAATCCTAGACAGCGAGTGCACCTTCCTCCTCTTCTAGCTCTATCGCTTACGTTTGCATGTGAATAAAGGATTGAATTGACTGCTCTTACGACGTATACCCGAACTTTTTTTTTATCGCTTCAGCGTTACGGTGCAGATTGCGAGATGCAGCTGGACTTGTGAAAATGATTTTGCGCGAGCGTTGCTTTTTTGGAGAAATGTTAGCACGTGAAAAAAGGACCGTTTATTTTCTTTCTTCTGCAATTATTGTATTTTTCGATTTTCCATTATTTTGGATTCGCTATCGTTCGAATGAAAGCGTATGCGACAGCATAATTCGAAAGAATATAGAGAGTAGATGTTGCAGAAACTAATGGAGGTCGAAAAAGTGGCCTTTAGCAACAAACATTTCTATTGCAATTTCTACAGCAATTATTTCCAGCAGTCCGCCCAAAGCTCCGAGCTGCGGCAATGTGCACCAATCCCTGATGTAGTTTGGGAACTCATTAATTATTGATCGAACTATCTCCGAGCATTACTCCGGGCATTATTCCGGGCATTGACGCCTTCGATTACTTGATTTATCGATTTATTAGTGGCTGTGGACTCGGAGTAGGTATAGGTGGTACGCGTTTGCTATTTCGAGCCCAGCCATGGCCAGTCGGCATGTCGCAAGCGCGCGGCCGACTAAATTTTCTCATGTTCTTTTTACGATTACTCCGCAGTCGCGTGCAGTGTACGGTGTCCTCTCCTCTTGCAACTGTGTCATGAGAAACGTGCTTATCGATTGCTTCGCCGCGCCAAACAATGCCATCCTCTTCCCGAATAATCGCCGGCAGCACAGAATTATGTCGTTTTATCCGCGGCCGCAAGTACATCACTGCATGCAGGAAAACTTTAGCTGTGCGCGGCATACTTTAGCAGACAATATAATCCTCTTTACATATACTCATATGTTTATGTCGATATTACGTGAGACTCGTGTGCAAGCGCTTTTCCTTGCGCAATACGCATGCAAAACGAACATTTCTACCGTATATGAAAGAAAAGCTATTTGAATGTTAGCTATGCCAACGAGGAAATAAATATAAATACATGGCGTTTCGGTGAGAATCCATTGATATGGCCCGTATATCGAATTGCGATGGCTTGAATTTTTAAACGCAAGCTGCAAAGTGTGCAGGCGTAGAAAGATAAAAGCAGCGGTAAGACGATGCACGAGCTGAGCCGAAGCCAAGTGCACATCGCGCGACGTGCGATACACTTGTACATTACGACGCGATAATTTGACACTCGCGAGTTGCGCAATATTCCCCGAGCGCTCGGTAATTGCAGAGGGAGTGATCCGTAGCCGGCGTCCGTGCCAGCGAATTTCCGCGGATCGATAATTTTCTGTAATTTTATAGCATCACCTATACCCGAATGGCAGAATACGGCATGCGTCGAGGCATCGCTATTATATGTACACATTTGTATCGAGTCCCGAGTTTTTCCCCTTGTAAAATAATGCGGTTCCCGTGCATTCGAACCACTCGGTACGAGGCTTGAATTGCTTTTAAAGCTCCGAGTGCGGTATACACGTGCTTTCCAATCATGTAAGCATTCTTGGGTTATAAGCACATCGCTCGCAGCCGCGACTATTGCATTGTGCCACGTGTACGCGTTTTCGGGCTGCGAGCAAAGCGATGTAGATTAAAGTGATTTCTGCTTATAGAGGATTCGAAGAAAATGGCCATATTGCAATGTTGCATAATGCACTTTTTTCGGTATCAAATCACTCGCGTATATTTTCAGAGGCATTTTCAATCTGTCGCGTACATTCTTCCATAAGGTTTAAAAATAACTCTCTCTCTCATTTGAGATTTATAAATTCATATTCTCGTCATCTCGATATGTTTATCGAACAAAATATATTGTCTCTGAACTTGAAAATTGAACACGAGTATTGTCCAAAAGAAAGGGCACTCCTCTTAAAAGCTCGTAATACAAATGAAAGGCGCCAGTGACATTCGCAGAAAGCACTTTAACGATAACGTATCGCAGTCCGCAATCTCTTAAGTTACCCTGCACCTCTTTCTTTCGTCAACAACAAAGTTAAAGCGGAAGTGTCCCGTAAACTTCATGAGAATCTGATGAAAGAAAAAATAGCGGTTGCCAGCCTAATATGTCCCCCCGAGCTACCGAAACTTGTTTCCCCTCGGCAGCGCGTCCGTACTTAACAGTTAAATTACGAGAACATAGTCTAATCTCAAGGATTTGTATTTTCTGCAGGTGGGAAAACCACACGAGGAGATGGACAAGATCGCTCGCTTACTGCCCTACGTATCCCACAAGGATGAGTGTATCGACATAAGCGAGTCCATCGACCCCAGCAAGCTACTTCCTGGTGAGTAATCAACCCTCTTTCTATCATTCTTTCGAGCCTTCCTTCCTTCCTTCCTTCCTTCCTTCCTTCCTTCCTTCCTTCCTTCCTTCCTTTCTTCCACCTTAAATCCCTTAATCTTTCTCGTATCGTTCGATGTCTCGAACTGCGCCTGTGAAAAGAAGTTATACTATTGACACGAGTCAATTCCATCGGTAATTCACTGAAAACGAACGATTTTTCTGCCTAAGTGCGCAGTGCAATATGCTAAGTGAATATTATATACCCAACAGACAGTTGATACGATCGGTTATTCCTGGCGTGTCTATGCACGTGCATAAATATACGATCGCTTCTAAGGAGAGTGAGAGAAAGAGAGAGAGAGAGAATGCTCGTACGTTTGAATGAATGGCAGGAACTGCACATTTTACTCGATGGAATTGGCCTAGCGTGTGGACTTTGACTTGCACTTACATCTGCAATAACTGGTCACGTGTGTACGGCGCGACTTGTTTCTGCCTCTTCGTCGTATCGACTCGGTGTTCGATATTGTTGTCTGTGTGTGGCTCCTTTTTATATTCGTGGACGACAGCCAGGATACGGCTGAGAGTGATTTATGGTCATCCCTTCGCCTCTGGAATGTTAATTTATTTCATTTCTCTGACGGGTCGAGAGACGCCAATTCATTTATAACCTCGGAATATATATTTTAATTCTAACATTTGTTTTAATTAAATTACTTTTTAACAATTTTATTTAAACCGAAATGGATTACGAATGAGCTCGTCTAAAGTAAACAATACAATCGATTCCGCTAAAGTCTGTCAACTCACTACGGTGACTAACTGATAGTCATATAGGCTTGTACAACTATAAATCAGCGTATGGCGCAATATAAGAAAAGTGAACGAGGACCAGAAGCAGAAAAAGAAGCCAAGTTCAAGGTCAACATCGAGCATATTAGGAAAAAAAAGGATTCTTCGAGGGAAGCTAAAAAAAAAACAAGGAGTATAGGATAGGTTCAAGTTCGATCCCCGAAAGAATTTTGCTCCTCTCTTGTGCTCGCGCCATTTATCACTTGGGCGGATAAAACGGGGGGGGAACGAGAGAATCGCGCACGCAGTCACTTTGTCAGACTGTTCCTTCCCCCTTTCCTTCCTGCGAGCTCTCGCGCGCTCGGAAATTAAAGCTCTTGAAATTATAGTCTCGTATACTATCTCTCCGATTCTCACTACCTTTATGACTTTGATATGGACAAAGATTATCGGTTAAAAAAGAGAGACTTGCCGAGAATCCTATAGATTAAGTTACTTGAAATTATGGATCGGTTTAATTGCATATTAGAGATTATTGTATATAAAATATAACATCATATATTTTAACTGAAATTCCTTCTTTAAATAAATATCTATAGTTAAAATTAGAAAAGCACAATTCTGATCGTTAAAAAAATGCGTATATACTTTCTATTAAAGAATTACTGTCTGTGATGCTGACCAATTGAATCGGTGACCAAGTAATAACGAGCATTTATTTTTAATTAATTTTTTTTTTTTATAATCAGCTATGAAAAATTACAATCCAAGGAATTTATATATGAATGTAAATGTATAGGATTTACAATCCGAAATAATTTACTTGTTATTATGCTTTTAGACTAAAAAAAGATTTGCGTATTAATATTATAATATAAGTAGACAGCTGATTGATTATAATCATTTGATAAGATAAAACAATGGTAATCAATTCGCTCCGACCTAAATATTGCCGATTTAGTATAGAGCCACGAGTCATCGGTGACTGAACCTATAGTCTAAGTAAACGTACTAGTTAAGCCATTGAATCGTTAACTATTATATAATATATAACGTATAAGATAATTGATGCATGATTTACATAAGTCACTTACTTGAACGTAATGATCATCGTCTCGCTGTATGCAATTCTTATTCGTCCTCTGCGAATAATTTCCTTTACCGCAATCACTTTTTTTATTAGAAATAATTTCTTGCTCCAGCTACTTTGTTTTTTACTGATATTTGCATTTTGCACTGCATCTTGTATAAAGTCGAATGATACAGGCTAAAGATTTCAACTCCGACAAAATCTATAATTTACGTTCGAAAGTTCTCGGATTCAACGAGATTTTACAAACTAATACAGGATCAACTGATCGTCGGTATAATTACTTACACAAACTAATCCACGGAACAATACAGTCTAAAGTACATGACGCATAACGAGAAAAACTCACATGATTCGTAATCCCACGTTATTTTCACAATAAATGTACATACGACCCAATAACTCCTCCACGATGGCTAAAAGATAATACACAAGACATAACCACTGCAAATGATGTGATACACGCTGATGCGTAAATATAATAAACACAGTTCGGGGTGGACGAGCGGGTAGCAGCAACGGCAACGGGACGCAGAGACGCGTGAATCCCTGCATGCGCTGGGCCGGTCGAATCATACGGCCGGAGAACAAGTGCAACGAGTGGCAAGGTTCGTAACGCGATACCTCATACTCTTACCCACGCACATGACCGCACATAAGTGTCTAATACACATTAGGTACACTTCATATCTATAACACGACTATATTTACCTATAGGCATTTAGACACATCGCACGCGCACGCAACAAATTATGTATAAAATATATAGAGAAAGATGTGAAGCACCGATCACTTTACCACATTCAATTCGCTTTTTCATCTAACTATAAGTGATTACTTTCGCTGTATGATCTGTATAACACTGTAAACTGCGTAAGTGCGCTCTACTTACTTTCTTCCGATGTCTGTTCTGTCTTTAATTATCACTTTTCTTCGGTAGTCTATAGAATGGCATGTGTGCAGTATAAGCCTCTGGCTTGAATGAGACTTTGTATATGTGCGGTGATGGTTTATAATACGTGTCAATGTTGAGTATTGAGATACTCGAAATTCAGGGAGTACAGGTAAAAGAACGATCTTATGCATGTTCGAAGATTTTCACTGTAATTGCGGGAATAATAATTCTAATAGAAAATAATGCCGTGACAAATAAACTAAAAAAAACCACTAGTAAAGAATTCCGATTCCGTTTATACTTTTCCGTGATTTCTATTTCTCGTCGAGTACCACTTGATATGGAGTTCCCGTTCATGCACACGGTACAGAAGTTTATTATAGGTATGCGGGGTGGCTACTGGACCATCGCCGCTTCACGCCGGGAATGTCTGATAAGTCTCTTAAAAGTTTCTATATATACAGATATACGTGTACTCATAGACACGCGACCTGCATTTATATATGTCCGCGTGTGACTGATACACCATGGAAAAAACTGAACTAGTTAATGGAAGCATTCCGCTTTCCAGAAGTCTACTAATTACCTTTGGTCTTCTTGTAACTGACTAATGCCGTCTCATGAATTAATAATTGTTTTTTTTTTGTTTGCTCTGGAAAAGTTCGAGCCCGATTAATTTCGTTATAAGGGGGATGAAATGGAACAGAATAATCTATAATAGTCTGATTCTTGATTTATTAAGAATTTCGCGTCTCGTCGAATAATAAAAAGACGATCAATCATTAGTTATGAATTTTTAATTCTATTATATAAATTTTGAGGAATCAAACGTAAATCAAACGGTTCAAGCTAATAAAATGAATCCTAAAATATAATGTATTAGATTTCAACGTTTGTATTCGCATAATAATTGATCAATGGTCGTTAAAATCAATAGTTGTATTTTACTCGGAGGAAGGCAATCGATGTTATGTCGCAGTGTTGTGGAAGTGTTGCTCTGACAACGATGATAACTGGCGACGTAGCTAGACGCTACCTATATACTTTAATGCTTTTATCCTTTATCGTCGCAAGTCGCGCGCTTTTATTTATACAACTTGTTCAATCTATATTAATAACTCGGCCGATTGTAACACTGCAGACATAGATTTATATCGATGTAGTGTTTGTAGAAACACTTATAAATCATTGATATTGCAGTTAGTGTAAATATGCAGACTAATCCCTTCATATTTAGATAACAGTGTTTAATATATAAATATTCAGATTTAAGTTGACTTTCAACTACGACGTCGTGTACTACGGTTTTTTCTCCACTATAAAAAAAATGTTCCTCTAGAAATAAAAATAAAAGAAGAAGAGCTCGAGCCGCGGTTAATTAAGGCGATCAACGTAAATAGAAGTGAGGTGCACGACATCGGGTATCCTTGCTCGCGTGATATTAAAATAAAGTTGTAAAAAAAAACCCTCGACTACGGTATTTGATGGCAATAAATCAATTTTACACTTCTCCATTAGCCAGTGAAAACCTACGCGCGTACACAAGCATAAAAATATATACGGCAGCGTGACTAAAGGCAAAAAAGAAGGGGGGAAAAAACAATGATCCATCAGCCTATAATTAATGTCTTGGCTGTCCCGATAATAGAAGTCGATTCGGACCGCGCCCATCGATAAAAAAACTACGGCCAGTCCCGTTATAAGTATATAGTGCAGAAAATAAATAAGGGTCTCAAGTAGTAGAACACCTTTTTTTTTGTTTCGTCTTTCTTCCCTTATTATCTCGGAGGGGTGCGTGCGCGTGGAAACTCACTTCCGTGTGAAAACAACGAAAAAGAACTCCAGCGGCGATAAATTAGAGAAGTGCTCGTTAGGCACCTTATAAGGGATGTGCACTGAAGCGTTGAGGTGATGGGGAAAAATCACTGGATGATAGGAGGTTCGAGAAGAATATCTTTTGTACCTTATATGAGATTTTTTGGTATTTTGAAATAACGCAGTGGCATTATTATGAAAAAGATTAATGGAAAGTATAAAGACGTATAGTTGCAAGGTATACGGTAGCGTTTATAGTTGCAAAAACAGGCTGGATATATATATTTTCCGAGAAAGCATTTCATTAAAACTAATGTGAATAATGAGCAACGTTTTATATTTGTGTAACGGGAAAGGCTCGTAAAAATGAAAAAGAAATAGTATAACTGAAAAAAATGTGTGCTCATTTAATGTACAATAATAACTATTATATATTAATAGGACTTTTTAGAGGCTAATTAAAAAAAGCATGTACATTTACTTATTATTTTTTTGTAAATCAACCGCAGCAATTATAGCACTTGGAAAACTGTTTTTGCAACGTACACACGCTTACCGGTACGCGATTTCCATTTGGACGCAACAAAAGCCTGCAGCAGTAGTAGCATAAGCCTTTCTGGGAAAGCATAAAAATAAAAGTAGCAAACGAAAAACAGTAGAGCCTCTCCTTTCCTGGTGCAGTGATTTTTCTCAAACCCACTCGAGACTACCATCCTATCATCTTCTATGTATATATATATATAAGTACAGCAGCAGCAGCAACAGATGTGCTTATAAATAGGCATATACTGCACTTGTTCTCTTATTTTTCTTCTCGCTTTGAATGCCACTTGCGGAAAATTGCAATGCACGGCCTTCGACTCACTATGTATACGTGCACAGCTCTCCTGTACTTTACTTTACGCACGCACACTATATATATATATATATACGGCGAGAGGCGCTACTACTCTTGCCATACCTTAATGACTTTGCGCATCAAGCGCTTAAGGTCATTGACACTTTCCTCGCTGTACATTGAATAAAATTGAAGTTGCAATCTCATCGCGCGCCGCGACGCCGCTGCGGTTTAATGTCAATGTGTCGCACTATTGTACCTTATATAGTACCAAGTATTATAATTCTGTCAGGATATGCGTAAACGAAGCAAACTGATTTTGGAGTAAATTATTAGTCGATCTGTCTGCATGCAGTTGACCCTCGTTATTAATTAAATTATTGACACATGGGTAATTTTGTAAAAATCCTACGATGCCGGAAGCAGATGAATATTTACTCGAATCAGCGATCGATATGTACTTCTTTAAATCGTGTATATCACAATATTGAATAAAATTTACTGTGTACTTATTGATAATCTCGATAGATAATCACTTTAGTGCAGTGTCACCGTCTAACTCGTTCTCCACATTTAATTCTATCTGTCAATGCTAGAAATTCATATGTCATGTATACCGTATTATCGAAAAGATCATAATATTTATAGTTGGGCGCGAAATCGATGTGCAGAGCGAGTTAATACTTTAAGTTAATAAATGCACTTCTATAATATTACATTTAAGCTTACAAGGTCTGAAGAGCACTTTTATAATCATTTTTTTTTATTATGACTAAAACTTACGTAAGTAAAATGTTGTTCGAATCAGTCCGAAGGTTCGCTCGTAATGCATAATTAGATGAAAATGTAACGTCAGTCCTAATCTAATTATATGGATTGATATATCGATTATAAAAGAAAAGAACTGTGCAGGACATAATTTTTTTCTAACCAATGATAAAAGCTTAGGAACTGTATAACATTTGATTTTGGTACTGCACTTGACAAATTTCTACGAGGCGACGTTACTCGCGAAATCACTCACGCCTTAACATTCCATTTGCAAGCCAATGAATAGTCAGACGCCACAACTGCACTGTGCACAACATAACGATCATGCAACGCGCGTACATGTGTGCATGTATAAGAAAAGGATGTTATAGGGCGCAAATGTCGAGAGGTGCAGAGAGATTGATTTAGTGATTTGTTTGTGATGACAGATGACAACGGCTACTGGACCTATCTGGGCTCATTGACGACGCCGCCTTGCAACGAGAGCGTCACCTGGATCCTGTTCAAGCGCTACATCGAGGTTTCCCACCACCAGCTCAACATTTTTCGCAATCTGCGCAAGTTTCCACGTGGCGAGGAATGCCCTTGCCACGAGAATCATGGCGTGGTACGTATACCTGCACAATTCATTGCTACACCTCTATTAAATTCTCTAACTTTTTTTTTTTATCTTATTTCTATAAAATATAAGAAGATAGGTAATGCAACCAAAAATTGGCTTATTCGCCAAATAAATATCTTTAAATTCCTACTACGCGTCAAATTGCTCAATGTTATACATATACTTACCTGTAATATAAAAATTTTCCATCTCAAATTAAATACATTTGTGGCGTGTTTTTAAAATTTGCAAAACAACAAAAAAGGAAAAAGTTGCCGCATACCGCGGAACAAAAGAATATAAAAGGTGTATAAGCATACGATTGCGAAAAATTCTCCGGCGCTTATCGGGAAGCATAGCGATACAAAGCCACGACGAGTTACGTAGTTGTGCCTAATCTCGGACTTTTCGTCGCGCATTGTTCCAGGTAATTAACAACTTCCGTCCGCCGCTGCCGCTCGGCAATCGCGTGTTGCGCGAGTGCGGCAGCTTCTAAAATCAGCCAAGAGGAATCACGAAAATCAACAGCACTGGAGAAGGCGATATGCATCATCATCATCATCGACGTCCTAATTGCCATTTTGCCGGCTATCACGGGGGGTGAAGAAACCCGCAAGGGTTAAGGGGGAGATGTGGGGGTTGGGGGTTAAAAGGGGTATGATATATAGTGTGTAAGAAAGGAGGTAGGGGAGGAAAGCAGCGACTAAATTCAACCACATCCTTTGCAATTTGCAATACCATCCATTCAGAAGAAACCAACGAAAAATAAAAACAGATTCCGGGCGTATGATGTTTTACACTTGTATGACCGATACCGATTTATACCTATACAACAACGTGCCTTTTAATTTTTTTTTTTTTTCTATATAAGTATAGCCAGTATAGGTACGCGCTATATAGCAGCATCAATAAGAAACCGATCCAAAAGTGCAATGTTCATTATTCAAACGGTCATTTTGAATTCGCTTTTATAAGAACTATAAACGAGTATCAGATTCTGAAATATATATATTATTATTATACATAATGCGATGGAGAGAAAAGATTTATAAACTTATTATATTCAACTAAAACTTGTTATTATATATAATGTTGAAAAAAGGAGGAACAATAACGATCTGATATTAATGTCAGTTTTTATATACTTTATATTTTGGTAAAAAAAATTATTTGCAATCTCAACATTTCTAAAGTACCTATATGTGCATATTAAAAAGTGAACGTAATATGTAGCGTTCGCGAATTCTGGCAAGTAAAACTTGTTTCGAAAAGAGAGAACAGAAATATATTGAAATTCAACTTTATGCAACTGTAATGTTAGAAACGCAAAAAAGAGAAGCATTAAAACTAGATTGTCCAGAAAAATTGTTATATCACTTGAGAAAAATTTCATTTCATACAAACATTTCAAATCCTTAATATTTTCTTATCTGCACGAGATAGACAAATTTTTTTCATTTGTCTTCTAGTGAAAAAGTTACATAAAACTTTGTATACACTATACCAACTCCGCGATCGTGCCTGAATCAATAAGTAAAACGAAAAAAAATCGCAATCTACAGAGCAAAACATAATACTGAAATACTGTAATATGACCGCATACGTCCCGTATTTGTGTGTTCGCGCATTGAAAAAGTACATGAAAATGATGAAAACTGTTTCAGAAAGTGTGTGAGTATCGATTAATTCGTGTCAACCGAAATATGTATTTAATTTATAGTCATATTATTTGCGTGCGTATTATAGCTGCTAGTTTTTAGATGAAACTCGTTCATTCGAGAAAAGATCGTAATATCTTTCAATTTCAATGACATGCTAATCCCACAATTATCTACGTCTTTCCATTGTACTTTGAGAAAATGATTGCAATTTTATATATTTACTTCGAGCACCCTTTTATAAAGAATAAAAAAAAACCATCCACGTAAATTATTTTAGGTTTAATGATTTTTATAAGAATAAAGGAAAGAATTTTTGTAAATGGTGCCACCAAGCATCATGAAAATATACCCCCAAAAAAGAAAAGAGAAAATTATACTTGCTATATTACGATCTGTGCTTATTATAACATATACACACATCCAAGATTCGTATTAAGAGTCCTCGATTTCAAGGATTTACGAAACGAATTCTGAGTATCTCCTTGTAATGTAGTTTGTGTAAAGCAATTGTATTTTGCATATTGCAATGCTTGAGAATTTATTACTTTTTCTGTAGTTAATAGATATGGAAACCGCGTTCTAGCGTCGGAGAATTTCAGAAGGCCTATTATCGCATATACTTATATATTTATTGTACTTTAGATTTTGAGATGCTTTCTCTGTTTAAAACAAAAATACCGATCAGTTGCAACTGATAATTGCAATACTTTTGAAAAATAAATAGCTTTATTGCAAATGAACATTATTATTTTTTTTTTTCAGTGGTGCATTGCTTGTTGTTTTCTATGAGTGAAATAAAAATAAAATCATAAAAATGTTTGTACCCTTAGATGGTATAGAATAGAAGACTGCTGGTCGGCTTTGTATTTGTGTCGATTGTGATAGTGTGGTAAAAATAAAGAACAAAATATTAAAAAAGATAAAACTTTATTGTTATAAAATTTATTCATCTTCCTCTTCTTGATTTTCTTCCACCGCAGGTTCATCAGCTACAATTTCTTCAACTAAATTTTCTATTGGTGCGATAATCTTTTCTCCTTTGGATTCTTTCACAACTTCTTTTTTCGACTGTTGCTTTTCTTCACTGACTGTATCTTCAGTCATCATTTTTTCAATTGCCAGTTTTTCCATTTCTTCATCGGAATCGTCATCTGCGCCAGGATGAGCATGTACAAAATGATCCGGACTCGATGTTTTGACATTAATGTTATTCCATTCTTGTTGCTGAGCCTCCTAAGAATTAATAAAAAAAATTTAGTGTTAAGGTAAATTTAAAATTTTTTTAAAAATTTAATCTTAATTTTTTCCAAGGAGTACAATTTTAAAATAATGATTTTACACTGTTATCAATAATTGTTTTACTCAATAATTTCAATAGCAATAACTTTAATTTTTATATTTGCAATATTATGTAACAAACTTTAGCTCACCGGCCAATTGATTTTCGCAGTTACAATGCAAATAATAAAGATTATCAATATTTTGTACCGATTATAATTTCATTATTGGATTTAGATTAGAAAATTACGTTTAATAGATCCTAGGGTATTTATTTATTCAAATTCATCTCTGTATAAATCATATAATATTATTGTTAAAAGAAACTCGCTTACTTTCATATTAACTCTATTGAGATAAAAATCGTAGACAAACTTGGCCATCTGTGGCATGTCCTGAATCACCAGAGGCGCTTCGGCAGGTTCTTCATCGATCAACCTTGTAGTCGGATAATTTTCGCTAGTAATCAGTGCGAGATTCAACGGCCGTCGCATCAATTGATCGAAAGCTGGTGTTAGTTCAAAACAGTTTTTAAACAACGAGACTCGTGCGAATACGTATAAGCCGAGACGAGCACGAGACATGGCTACGACAAGACGTCGAGCATCCCGAAGATGACCCACTGCTCGCGTTTTGACTAGTGACAAAAGAATATAGTCATTTTGTTGACCTTGGTACTTGTCCACCGTTGTCACTTTGTTGGGACGACCGATCAAGGGATTATTGGCGCATCTGTAATAAAATTGGATTAATTTTTATCCCTTTTCATTGCAATTATTAAATGTGACTTTTACAAAATAAATATTTCATGCATACCTGATATTTATAACATCCCGAATCAAATGTTTCTGTCCATTATAAGTTGTTAAAATACTGATTTTATCGGCGGGATAGCCCAGTAACCTCATGTACATAAAAACGGCAACACAGTATTCAGCCTCGGCCAAATTCTGATAAAAGTACGCGCTAGGTTCGCTTTCACCCACACCGTTGAAGTCCTCGACATTGATAAGTTGGAAATCATAGAGGAAACCTGCATTGGCAACCAAATATTCAGGACTACTCTCGACGTGCCGTAAATTACCGAGTTTCTTGTAGCGCCAATTGTATAAATTGCAAATACTCGGCCTAGCACGACCCTGTCCATCGAGATCGACTGTAGGTACACCCAAACGTACGAATCGCGCAAACAAAGACTGCTCCATGTTGGAGTACTTTTGGAAGGCCATGTTCTTGATAACTGGAGGCAGCTGGTGATGGTCACCAATCATGATCCATCGTTTCAAACGGTTATAGCCATCCTGAGGATTCTGCAAGAGCAGGGGGATGAAGGTTTCGATCTCTAGAATCTGTGCAGACTCTTCCATGAGAATGTTGTCGTACTTAAAGCCCATGTCTACGAGTTCGCGTCTTTTTAGAGCCGCGTGGGTGCAGGTCATGGCTATTACTTTAGCTTCCTTAACTAGAAGATATTTCGATCTGTCGAGTCCTGACCTGAGCAGCTCAAATGCCCTGAACTCTTCTAGTTGTGTGAATATTCTTTCGATGTACCTGCGAGTAAAAAGTAGTATTAATCTACTGAACCAATTTGATTTTTATTTATTTGCAGTTTAAATATGGTTCAATTGCAACAGCAGCAATCTATACCTATAACAACTTTCTGCTATGGCTAAGTCTTCCTCGAAAGATTTCCGCTTGAAAAGTGGCTGCGGCGCATTATCGAAGAACTTGTGAAACGGGAACTCTTCATCGATAATGCCAGCTGAAGGATTATCGGTGCCAGTACTTCTTTGCTTGATCCTGGATTCGAAACGATCCCACCTTGTCATAACTTGGTACGTAAAGAAGTAGCCAGCCGTTTCGCAAGTGTAAGCTACATCGCCGTCGACGGGAAGAGATTCCTAAACAATCAAACGTGGTTTCGTCAATTACAAGGAATTAAATAAAGGAGTTCACTTGTTTTAGCTCTTTTTCTGACCCAAGTATTACAACAATCAACAATCGGCAATCACCTTTAACCTCTGAACTTCCATGAGTAGATCGAGTCGCTTGGCCAGAACATAATTAACTCTACCGTATCTGCTGAAATCCTTCTCTGTCTCAAGAGCCTCCTCACCGTGACCAAGACGGAGAAGATGCCTCTCGTCGATATCGAGTGCCATGATTTTCTCGAAGAGCTGATTGAGCGCCTGATTGGAATGCGTGACGATCAACGTTCTCTGATTGGGAAAATTGTGATAAAGATTGGAAATGATCTGCACGGCTACGTCTGTTTTACCCGTACCAGGTGGACCAACGACGAGTGTCAGACCTGGCTGCATTCCAGCTCGAATCGCCTCCACTTGTGTCGGCGTGAACGGAATTTGATTTCTGAAAAGATCAAATGGCATGACTTTTTGACATAGTAATTGTTGATTTAATTAGTATATAGGTACTTGAAGTGTAATTTAGATATGAATGTAGCTGATATTTTTTGTAGACACGAAGCTACAAAATTTGTGGAATTATAAAAAAATGATGTTTCACTTTCAGCTGGAATCTGTAGTTCATCTAATATATCCTATTACCTAAACTATTTTGAAACAAATAATTCAAATGTGAAAGAAACTTGAAGAGAATATTAACTTTTTCGGTTCGTTCGCTTTGTAAGGTCCTCGGCTAGGTGGGACATGTGGCTCGACCGTGATGACCTTACGCTCCCCTTCATTATTCTGCTTGTTCAAAACGTCCTCGAAAGTTACCCGAAAAGGCCTCACAAGTTTTTCCGGAACTTCGCTCGTCACTTTGATCTCGTAACCAGGAAAGCTCGAGCGCAGATGATCGATATCGAGGAATGTATCGTTGAAATCCATCACTGCGATTTCATCTTGCATTCTGTTTAAGAAAATTATTTCATTCGTCAGAATGGTCATTTTATTATATATATAGTCATAGTATCGCTGAGAGTAAAGTATGATTACCTGGCGTATTGCGCAGCACCAGGATCACCATATCCAAGAATAATATTGTGCAGCCAATCGGGTACAACGCACTCGGTGTTCATAAGTTCGCGTATTGTCTCGAGGACGGCCTTGAAGTTATTCTCTTTAGGTTTGCGTCGCATGATGATATTGAAACTCTCGTACACGTCGTCGCTGCCGTGACTCGCGTTGTCCATGTCGATGCGGTACTGATTCGAGTCCAGCCAGACACGGTAGGTGCGCGAGTCACCAGGTAGAATTGGACGAGGCTCGGGTCCATCCTCGATCACGCGACCGTTCGAGTCGAGCATACCTTCGACCTCGCATCCCCGCACTGTTGTCAGACCGACCTGAGGTACAAACGGCAGCTTGTGACTGTATTTCGTACCTGAACAATGAAATTACAGATCTGTTAGGGCTGAAACTTAATCTTATTTATTCCTATTCAGGGTTAAAAAACCTCTATGCTATCAAAAGACAGCAGAATTTTTAAATAGGGCTTATTGTAGTAAATAGTGGTTATAGGGATCATTAGAAATTAAGTCTTCTGTTTAGGAAGAAATTCTAAGCAAACATTTACATACATTTTATTATTTCATTAAACGCACTCTTAAGGAATTTTTATATCTTTATATTGCTATGTTAGGTTTATTTCGGACAAGAATATTTTCTATACTTTACCGCTAAAAAAAATTTATTTCGCGAATAGCAATTAGTTCTTGTGGAAAGCATCTTCACATTGCTCATTAGTCTTATCTCTTACAACATTTTTTATGTAAGTAAATATCATATATCTAGCTTACAGGCTGAGAAATAGCACGTAGGCACTGCGTCAGTATTTACTTGATTACTTTTTACCTTAGTCCTCAAAGTTTACGTTAGAGGAAATGTAATATTTATTTAATATTTCAAACTTCTTTTATATGGAATTCACAGTTTTAAGAATTTCTCCTATATTTTTATGCAAACATATTATTTTTCACTGTTCACGTATAAAATTTTTTAAACTAAAAGCAAATAATGTGATTATTTAATACAAACATTAGCAGTAGTAGTAGATGATATATTTTGAATGATAATTCATATATGTAGATATATGAATGTTGGCACGTATGTTATGTGACGATATACAATTGCATGTTACAAAAGATTATGATATGAAAACGCCTTGACGAAAAATCTGTAAGGACATTGGTAAGTTTGCCCAGTTTATAAAAATTTCTTGATAATTATTACTATTCTCTCCCGAATAAATAGAATTTTGTCGCTTACTTTATTGATCATTTAAACGTCTTTTGCGTGTTTTACCCAATATTCAGTAAATAAAAACCAGTCTTAAAAAGAACTATCAGTTAATGTTAATTAAAATGAAAAGAGTAAAGCCCAGAAAAAAATTTATGCAAAAATGACTTTGAAAAATTAAACATCGGGAAATTGCGTGACATAAAACGTACAATTATCGTTCATTTTTTAGAATAGGTGATTCACATTAAACAAAGAGTCATAAAAGCTTAGGAAAGGCAATAAATATTAAAGACCACACTATGCAATAGTCATTGCGACAGTAATGAACGCCTTTGTCTTCTTTAACCAATGTATAAATATACTTATTGAATTGTCAATATATGTTTAAACTTAATAGAACCACATAATAGCAGCGAATAAATAAATCTTTCATAAATATCATGTTTCAATCCAGAGCATACTATTTTTAATTAAAAAACATTATTTAATTAATTCGGTACTTTTGTTTAATAAGTGGCGCATACAATTTATCAATCCAAAAACACAGCAGCTATTTATGCATATATGAAAAACCTGATATTCGTCTTTTAGAAGTTCTTCACTAGCATGAAACCATTTACAAAAAATTCATTTCGATCACATGAAAACTATTATAGCCGCGTCTCGATGAGCTTTAATTACTAGCTTTGAACGATGATATAATCGGTTTTTAATTACAGTCAGAATCGTACCAGCTGGTGTCCGGTCATATAGATTGGATAGTCCAAAAAGCTTATGCTAGCTTAACATAATATTTTCTATTGGTTGTGCAATGAAAACCAATTTTTCATTCTTTATGCATATTTTTATCTAAATATTAATATTTCTTCAAAACAAAAAGATTCCCAATTAATTATTAATTAAAAAACCCTAGTAACAAAAATTGTTAGTACTTATCAGCATGAGGTAAACATTTTTAAATTTCGATTAGATCAATATATATTATTGAGCTCTTTGAAAATGTTTCACCGCGATAAATATGTGCATTTTATTAGCATATTTTACGCCATAAAAAAAGTTTATTTATGAAAAAAGCATGTAGCAGGTATTTAGTCAATCAGATTTAATCATAAACCTGATTGACGCATAATTGATAGTTTATTCGGTGTCGATTAATTTAATCTCGTGTTTCTAAATTGATACCTCTGAACCATTGAATAAATTAGCTGAATTTCAGAGTATACTTTCAAATTTCGCACTTCGATATTTTAATATTAAAACATTTGGCATCCTAGCAAACAAATGATTATACAAGTATGTAAGAGATACAAGACTCAAATGATCGTCAAAGAACGGAAATTTGCAATCTCAATTTATTTTCTAAGCTGTAACTGCAGTCTGTATTCAAGGTGAAATTTCAGTCTAAAATATATCAGTGAAAATCCCTTAAAAATCAAGATTCTCTTTAGTTCATCAACCCCAAAAACACTGGAATCTATAAAAAATGACGATCTAACTAACCAATGGGATTTTCGGGCTTGACGGTAATGAGGAAGCAGACATCGTGTTTCCTAAGGTTCTCCCACTCGGATTTGATCTCCTTCCTTACGCTCAGGTTGATGGTAATGTCCGCGCGCACACGCGATGGCCTCTTCTCGCCGATATTCGGCTTGGCGACCTCCACTACGGCGAACTGCGTAATCGGCTGCGCCATACGCGCCCAACCGCCGAAATACACGCCGGTGTCCTCCGCACGCCTATACGCCAAAAGAGGAAAATTAGCATTTTGCACTAAATATACATAGGTACTGTTAAATTTACATATTCGGCATGTCATTTTTTAAATTTATAAAAAAGAATTGATTGAGTTAATTTATATAGAGTATCACATGTAAGTATGAAATATCGTAAAATAAATTAGGCATACGAATATGGTTTTTCATACACACATATAAATAGTTAGCTATTTAGTTCAACCGAGTTCATTTTTTACTTGTATGTTTGCGTTAATTGTTACGGAAATTGAAAGAATTTAAATTGCCAAAATCGATGATGAAATAAAAAAACAAAAGAATCCATTTACGCAAAGAAACTCGAGGAAAAGTCCGCAGATGCTGGAAGTTTGCTTTGTAACCGCGAACTATAGATAAAACTTGAGAATAAAAGTAACTCACCATGGACTCAGTCGACTGACCGCATCCTCGATATCTTGCCGGATTTCATCTGTTTGAGAAAATAAGAGGTTGAAAAGAGGCATTTTAAAAAGAATTCTAGAGTGAGACATTCGAAAGTGCAGTCTAAAAGAACTGTGCAGGTATTTCTTAACTCTTTGCTAATTAGCATTAGGTATTCGTAAAAAAGTTTCACCTTTTTACTCTAACTTTTAAAGACTTATTGTATCATATTAAATAAACAGCCGACTACTTAGTTAAGATTTATGTAAAATATAAGACCCATTCAAGCTGGATGGAACATTATATAAATTCTCGTGTAATTGTGCAATATAAATATTTCAATTTTACATATTTAGGTCTTGATTGTTATATCAAATGCCCTATTTCGTATAATTTTTTTTAGCAATAAAGGGACATATTGGCATTATTGACCATGAGAATTCAGATACAAGAATAATCAAGTCATTTGGAATATTATATAGTATTGTGAAGTGGATTCCAAGTAATCCATATAATCGGAACTATATAAAAAGTACTGCAGAGTAAAAAGAAATGTTTTCTCGTATCTTTCTATCTTTCTACACTATCTAGTGCTACAAGTGCACTTTTCTTATATGTATAACTTGAGTCATTGTACTGATCTAGAAACGCTGTTTTCGTATTTATCAGATTTTCAGAATTTTAAAATCGGCATTGTTCACAATTTACGGTGCGATTGGCGAAATAATAATATTAAAATCCAGCATTTCTGATTATTTTTCTACTCTAATAAGTACCTACCTACATCTCAAAAAGGAAAGGAAATGTAGGCAAGAGTATATTACGTCTAGGTATAGATTAATATACAAGTATAAATATAAAAGAAAAAAAGCAGAATCGAGTCGTAGGGGGCTCGTTTTTCACGTACACGTTGACTCGAGACGAAAGAGGTTAAAGTTTCGAAGAAGATAGTCGTGAAGCGTGAGAAATTGTAGATTGAGCTTTGGTAGTGCTAGACAACCCTCTCCGGAAAAGTATTCGGTCGGCACTATGCTTTCATTCCAAATGATCTCCTCGGTCGGGTAGAGCGGCATCTCGTTCAGCTCCTCCAGTTGGGATGCTCGCCTCTCGTGCCTCGAAATCTATTTATAATGACACACTTTTTAGCATAACGCTGAGTCCATTTTACTATTTTCATTAAATTTCGAGACGGTAAAATTTTTTAATTTAACTCAAGTTTAGTTAACTCTCCACACCATTGGCTGTGGCTATAAATATTCAATTAACCGTATATATATAAGTTACATACAAAAGAGTGTATTATTAGCATAAGTTCTAATCTGCATAAGCTTGTTTCATTTACATAACCAGCTAATTATACAAAATTTAATTCTTTTCATATTTTTTATGGTGCAGTCGCAGTCATTGATGAATGAAAAAAATAAAAGAATTGAAGAGTTGTTTTGACTTCAGTCATCCAATATTTAATGCTATTCTAGAGAATCAACAAAATAGTTAAGTACTGCAGCTAATGAATCTAAGTAGCAGAGGAAAACATGTTATTTTATGCAACAGCGATGAAGTAGGCAGATGTTGCGGATAAATGTGATTTCCATTATTATTCTTTTTTTCTCTATCATAACCACTTTATTTTCCTGATTTTATAATCATATAGGTAGTATAAGAATAATAGAATTAGTAATAAGAATAATCATATTTTGTTATATTCTAAAAATAATTATTAGCAATACATCATGTTATAAATAATTATTGATACTTGAACTTACAAGTAATTCTCGTAAAAAGTCCAAATCCAATCTGTACCAGTTCTCATCCTGCCTTCGTTCTTCCGGTGGTACAAGATTTAAATAACTTGCTATGGAACGAAGTTTCTCCTGACTAAAAAGAAAAAGAATATCGCAGGTAAGCTACATGTTTAAAACGAATAGTTGCTTTTCAATCTAATGAATATTAGTTTTGTTTAAACGCAAGGCAAGATTGGAAAATGTCATTTATCTCTGCACGAATATGCATTGAGCAAAAATGTATTTCCAGCCAGCTACTGAATCGCGGTCTTTTAAGTCGACGAAGCAAGTTTAAAATCGTCAGCTAAAAAAAGAATGCGTAAACATAACTAATAAATAAGAAGAGGCATGAAATAAGAGGCGGTTGTACCTGAGATATCCAAAGTGCTTGAAGAGCGCGTCTCTAGTGTCGACGCTGGCGACGTTGGCCAGAGCGAAGGACCGAAGATCAGGAAACTTGGCGAAGGCGGCCTTTTGCAAGGACGTGATTTTTGAATAATGAATCTGCGTCATGTCGTAGTCCGTTAATGGATCGCCCGAATCCTCGCTTATCTCGAAACGGGCGTAGAACTTGAGCATCTCCAGAAGCTAAAGCATTTGCATATTACGTTATATATATATATATATATATACGTTTGGTAGTAAAAGCGCGTATGTCGAGTGCATCAGTAGACAGAGAAATAGGCAGCTACTTTGAAATGAGTACGAGGGAGGCCAGTTATTGCCAAGTGTTGAAAGCAAATTTCAGTACAATAAACCATCGTGCATTTAAAAAGATGCAAATTTATTTAAATTTAGCTTTTTCTCAAGTAACTTTTTTTATACTCCTTCACGTTTTAGATTGACACAGTATATACATTTACCTCCATCATAGCATGAAATTAATAAAGTTTACAAAATCTTAAAATATCTTCCCCATTCTGCCGTAGAAATCGAGCCTTCTACGCATTTACGTAGTAGCTTAGATTCTTTTCGCAGAAAATAAAATCTATGAACAAACAAATGATAAACAGCGAGAAGCGCAACGTAAATAACATATACATCATTCTTTAGGAACGAGGCTTTAAGCGGCTTGGCTGCTGCTACACTCTTATCTAGCCGAAATTTAGTCATCAAACCACTTTTCATTTTCGTCTCTCGCTCGCTCGACCCGCTTCTATTAATTAAGTATTACGGTAAACAAAACGAGCCGATCGAAAAGGGAAACTCTATATCAGTTTTATCAGCTCGAGCTTTATGGTTAACGAAATTTTTATGATGCATCTGTAGAGGCATCGCAAGCCGTATCAACTTTTCTCAAGCGTATCGAGTTTGTCGTCATCATAACATATGTAATATTGTACTCATCCCTATAAAAGTTTCCCTGCATGGATGGCATTTGCAGCTATTGCATATATTCGTCGATTCGAAGATTTCAACGTACGCCATAGACTTTGGTATCTTTATATATTTATTCTGATGCTATATCGTAAAATTGAACGTGTATCTACTTGGATGGGTTTAAATATCATATGCAAAGTACCATCATAAAAGTTGATAATCACGTGCACTGCGCAATTTAATGGTATATACATATAAAATAAATATTTGTATACAAACAAACCATAACTTTTTAAAATTGCAATTAACGTGTACAAGATTACTGAGTTATCAATTGAGGCCCAGAGTGGATACGATTAGATACGTATACTATACAATAATGGAAAATCCGCGATTAATGTACAGGTCAAAAATCATTTATTTATCCAGAGCTTATGTAGTTAATGCGTTTATACGCGCAATCTATCACGTACTTAACGTTCCTATTCATAATAACGAAACTCTTACAAAAAAAAGAACGATTATACGGCTATATTTGTACAAGAATGTTGAAAGCCATAAAACCGGTCGCGAGAAAATTATGAAAAATGATAAAGATATCTGAATTCCAAAAAGAATATGGAATTAATATTCAAATATCCGAAGTTAATGAAGAATTACAATTCAAGTATCGGAATTTAAAAGAGACTGAGAAGTGCTATTTACGATCGGCATTTAAGAAATTTATGCATATGCAATCAAAGCTGACTTCGACAGGTATAGTTTTGACAAAAAAAGAAGCTACAATATTTAAAAGTTCATTCGTGATCTCACTCTATTACCGCTATACACTAATAATAAAGAAATCAAATAAACGTAGTGACGTCAGCGAATTTTTCAAGAGTCATATCTTGAAATTGTCAAGATATCCAGGTTTACAAAATTCACCTCCATAAATAACTGGAAAAATGACAATTACAAAACAGAAGCGCATTCTTCCTAGTTGATAAAAATGTCGAAAAAATTGGCTTCAATGATCAATGAAAATCAGTGCAATAATATACGGCCAAGCATTTTCCATTCACATTATAAAGCATCAGTTATAGCTGATATCTATGGATAGAGATTCATTGTCTCGACTATTATCGTGGATTTCAGCATCCGCGAACTCGTTTGTATAACAATCAGTGCGATAGTGGGATGCAATAAAGTAGAATTAGTTTAGGCCCATGCATAAGCATATTGAGTTCTATACAAATATGCGATAACGCGTCTACGGAAAGTCCAAGAGTCTCGGTATAACAACTTTCACCGACTCGCTCGCAAAACAATAACACTTGAAAAAGGGGAACCTTTGGTTTGAGAAAAACCGCATTTCTGAAGCGCTGACCCATATGACTTGTTCATTGCACTTTCTGCGAAGTATAGGTAAGTATTCGGGTTTCGCTGCACCAACAAACACTTCATTCTTTTAGAAAGTGCGATTGATATTTTCTGCAGTACTGCAGAGTACTGAATTCTTTCGAAAAGGAAATTCGTAAAAGAAGATTAAATCTTTTGAATTCTGATCCAAGCAACGAAATTCCTCTGCAACGTGGCCCCCCATTCAAAAATATCACCGGCCCCGACCAAAATTTCAAATATAGAAGACCTCCTTCACGGTATAGGTACATCAGTTCGTATCGCGTGCGTGCAGCTGAGAGATTAAGAGCCTCGGCGAGTCCGAAACCGCGTGAGGTGGGGAAAAGGCGCGCGCACAGCTGCTGCCGCCTCTGCTGTTGCTGCTGATGATGTTTCTGCTCTCCAGGAGACTCGGGCTCGCTTCAAAACTGCTTTGCGCTCGATACGATTCACTTTCCCACGTACAGAAAGCCGCGAGAGACGCGCTGAGCGCGACTTCGAACTCGTGTCCTATATATATTTATATATATATATCTATACACCTGGTCTACGGCATTATGTGCATTCGAGATTTTGTTTTGTGACCGGTGTAATCAAAGCTGAAGTAATTTATTTGAGGCGGCAAGTTTGAAAGTTGTGACGAGTTTTGATAGTTTTTGTCGAGCGATTTGCCAAGACGAGAGATCGAAGGAGCGATCAATATAATACGCGTACAAGTTTTTTCGAGGAACAGCAGAAAAGACTAAAGATTCAATGATACATTGGAGCTTATCGCTGCTGAGAGGGAAAAAGCTGCAATAATTGCTCGATAGTATATGTGCGCGTATCAGTGATCGAATCCAGTCGAAAGGAAATGTTACGAAGCTAGAAAACAATAGAAAACAAATGGCCTATACAACGAGTGCGGGGAAAAAGTTGAAAATGCCGAGGCTTACCAGAGGTACGATCGGCACTTTTGTCTCCAGTTATCATTTCATTACTTGCGACTTATTGTTAACTAAAACGTAGATACCTAGTAACTGAACGTATCGCGAAAATATTAGAACGCTTTGCAGTTATTTTGACTCGTTCGGAAATGTTATATCTTTATCGCAAGATCTTAAAAGCATCTAGAAATTTTATCGCGGATTACTAAGAATTGGCCAAATAAACTGCCATTAAATTGGGATGTCCTTTTTAAATGAGCGATTTTAACCAGTTTTATATAATTTCGTTTCAATTATTGCATTTTATTAAAAGTAAGAAAAAGCGTATATATATATGAATGTCAAGAATCTGTTAAATACGACTTTATGATATATGGCATTTCGTCAGTGAGACTGTTTCTATTTCTATGTACGGAATTTTTAAATAACTTTATAATATATTTCGTAAAGTCAATAATTAAGCTTGAATGGAGTTGTCAATTATGTCAAAAAATGATTAATGTTGCTAAAATTGTAATTACTCAATTTTATTTACAAACATGTGACTAATCATATTAATCATATTAATAGCTGGGCTGTACTCATTAATACAATCATTGCTTTTCGATTCAATCAAAATTCATTTATGGATTCTTAGCAAGTATAGCTTATAGTCAAAAAGAGATTAAGATTTCTATTTATGATATATAATAATAAACAACCAGAAAATACTCCGAAATAGTATAAAATTGGCTGTACAAAGGAATTACTGTCCCCATTTTTTCCTTTTCATAATTATCACGACAAATAAACTCAACGGACGTTTTATCTCATATATGCACTAGAGCAAAGAGAAAAACCAGATGCACCGCACTGGAACTTTTCACAATCAAAGCTCACGATATCCATTATTTACGCGGTGTTGAAGTTGAAAAAGAAATATTCATCGAGTGTCGCGTTATATGCTGCCGTGAATCCCTACTGCACGCGATAACTACTCTAAACGCATGAATCTAATGACCCATCGGGGGAAATACGTTTTAACTAAGATTCCTAACGATTTAGTCAAGTATAGTACGTGGAGCATCGCGACATAAAAGCAGACGAAATCGCTTTGGAGAATTTACTAGATTGGAAAGCTTCCGTTACGTACTGTGCAGCGCAGCCTGCAGCAAAACTCTAAATTTCTGTATTACAAAATTTGTACCGGAAAATACGAAAAATTTCATAAATGATTAGGTTCAGTTGGATTTTTATAGCCGAATAATCTTTTCATAACGTTGGATGAAGGAATTTATTGATCGAATAATCTTTTGCATAATTTATTAGGAACCATTATAATGACTAACAATATATTATGTAATTTTTTCAAACAAATCTTTTCCTTATTTTTAAATAAATTAGTAATATTAAGTAAAGTTTTAAATTATGTAAATTGGAAAAGGTTAGTTTCAACGAGTTTTTGTACCAACAATGTTTTTTAAAAGATGTAGAATTCTCCTTCTATTTGATGAAAATTTGAAAATATTTAGTACAAAAGAAGATTATTTTCTAAAAACTAACATTCGTCACCCTATTAGCGTGACTTATTCCTGCGTAAAATCACCCATGCTAACAGAACAAAATCGTTTCTTAAATAAATAATGAAATTTAGCGAAAAGGCAAAAGATACGTCGGACGAATTGACAGAAAACAAAATCCATGAACTACCTATGGTTTAAGAAGAAATTCGTAAAAACAACGTAGGCTTTAGAGAAACAGGTGTCGTATATGCTTACGCAGTTCGCAAGGCGCTAAATGTGTTTCGCGCTTGTGTATATCGGTGCCACGTGCGATATCCTATCTCAAGTGCTAGAGTCGCGCAATCTTTTTTCTCAAATCGTCCGATCGCGACCGAATATTCGTTGGGAAATCGATGCAGATTATTGCTAACGTGAAAGTTCGTTGATTGAAAGCAGATTAACTCGCTTTGATATAATTAATCCTTTTGATTTTAATCAATGCTTCGACACGAATTATTTTATATAAATATAGGTTTTTTATCAATGTTCGGCATTTACTCGGAATTATAGAAAAAGAAGCAATCGGATTGTTTTGACGAGGTCATGTTGGATTTTCGAGTGTCGATTAAATAATGTGGACTTTCATCAAAATGATATAGTCGGTCTTTGTGTCAGGTTAAATTACTCGATTAAGATATTATTATTTTACCTTATATGTACTATACGAAAAATACAAGTATAGTAATATTCATTTTTTTAAAAGAAATCGGTCGAGTTAAGATAAGTCACGTGTTCGACGTCTTTATCTATTAGTTTTATGTATATAACAGATAAGATGCTCATAATAATACTGATTATAAATAAATTATATCGTATAAATATAAAATTCCTTTTTAAATAAAATGAAGGACTTTAAAATTATTTAAGACTGATAGGACAGAAGCAATAAATAAAATAGATAATTTTTATAATTTATTTTTATAGTCCAAATATACCATATGCTTTTATACCATCTATATCATTTACACATTGCCAACAAAGAAAATGTTTCATCATAAATTATTTATATGTAATAATTATAATAATTTTTTATGATATTATTCCGAGTTAAAAGGAAGGATGTTTTTACTTTTAATTTCTCTAGTGCAGACTAATTACAAACGTACTTGCACAATAAAGCAATTAATTTTAAATGCACAAATTCGTATAGCGATTTCTAACAAAACTAACAAAATCGCTTGGACTCCCCAAAAGCAGGGACAGTCTACAGCTGCGTACTTGTCTCATTACTGCTGGTCGGTAGCGCGAGTGGCTCGTCACCGCAATGCTGCCGAGGCGATGCCTCCTGGATCTACGACACCAAGAACTGCACCGATGGCTCCAAGATCCAATTTTCCTGCTCCTACGGATTCTACGTATTCGAGCCGCGACTCGAACCCACCACGATGTACGAAATCCTCGAGAGCAGCGACAATAGCAGCTGGCTGACAATCGAGGAAGAGTCCGATCAGAACTACTACAACATCACTCACGACAGGTGATAATGATTGATACGAGCTTAGAGATCAATTCAGAGAACAATTAGCCTTGGTATTCGATAAATCCTTTGCACGTTATGATGAGAGGAAACTTTGCTGCAGTTAATCTTCGTCTGACACAGTCATCCTGAAAGTCCCGATGTATTTTGTGTAATTACATAGCTGGTTCTCGATTTAATAAGCTTTTATTATGTAAGAATAAAGATGTGCAGATCTATATAGTTGTTGCAGTGAATTTCAAACTTGATCAAGCTTTCATGATTTTTACTTTCATACGTTAGTCAGCTCAACAACGCCACAAGCAAACAATTCCATTGAGAGCTACGAGGTAGGATAACTTTTAAAACAAAATGTTTATTGGTTTTGCAGCTACTGCGCAACCAAGCGAGTCGACGATGAAGAGAAAGTGCCGGTATTCCTGATCTGCTTCCCCGACCAAGTGGAATCCCATCTGGTATGGCAGGAGATCTTCGGACTGTTCAGCTTGATCTCAAGTTTCTTCCTTTCCCTGACTCTCCTGGTCTACCTGATCCTGCCAGAAATGAGGGACATCCAGGATAAGGCGATGATGTCAGCGACTGCCTCCTTCATGGTAGGTTTCTTCCTCAACGGCAATCAGCAGCTCAGCTTCCCGCCATTCGAGGAAGATGTTACGTGCCTCTTCGTAGGTAAATAAAGCAGACCGAATTTTTATAAAAATTCTTTTTCATAGGAATCAATACTTGTGTTCGTTCGAGAAAATTTAAAGCGTGTAAAGAACAGTTATTTTTATCGATACCGAATCTCTTTGATTGAATATCACAATATTTAGTTTATGTTTGAACAACTTATACACGTGTTTCCCGAATATCGATTGTACGATCTTTTGTTTCCAAGTAGACAATTAATTACTCACATTTCTGTTGTTACGAAATTGATTAAAATGCTAGTGGCAAATTTTTCTTTTATTCGAAAATTGTAATAGCTAGTATTATATTACTTTCCTTAATTTGAGACACCGGAGTATTCGTTAAAAGTAACCCCGATCGAATCCTTGCGTCAATTTAAAATTAATATTCTGGAAACTTGCGCAGAATCGAATATATATATATTTTCTTCTCGATTTGTAGCGTTCATAATGTACTACGCTTATCTGTGTGCATTTTTCTGGCTGAACATCATTTCCCTCAATATCTGGAGATCGGTATGGTGAGTCAATTTTTTTTTCTCATAGGTACTTAGTTAACTATCAACCTCGCTACTTTGATTCGAAGATAAAAAAGAAAAGCACAACCGCGATTGAAGTCATGCGAGTTTTATCCTCTTACGTACACTCACCTCCGTGATTTAACAATATCATCATGAATATATTATTCGCACACATAAAGGAATGCTGATGAGGATAATATTTTGAGCGAAAAAAAAACTAAGCCAATGTTTACATCATGCTTAATTTCGATCTTGATAAAAAGCTAATATAAATCTGACTCAGCTAAAATTAATGAATTCCATCAATCAAAACGGGAAAAAATAAAAGGAGTGTATTAGAATAAGTGTAGGGCGAATGTAGCCGCGAAATCTGCAGAAAATATCGGCGCAGGTAACGAAATGCAATTCTCCATTCTAAACTTAGATGCAATCATTTCGCAGGTTCCCGAGCTTCAAGATTCGGTGTGACGTGCTGTTCATAATTTACTGTATGATCGGCTGGGGTCTGCCGCTTTGCTTCCTCGCAGCGTCTCTGATCACTCATCACATCGAAGGCTATCATTTGAGACCCGGTTTTGGTGAAGTCAGCTGTTGGTTCAATGGTACGAAGCTTCCCTTTCCTCTGTCTCTCCCTCCCGTACAAAATCGCCGCAGAGTCACGCAGAGACTGGCTGAACGCGCGAAACTAAACTTTACAACTCTGTTCCAGGTTATTACGCAACTTGGATGTACTTTTATGGGCCAATCATGGTATTGCTCTCGATGAATCTCATTTATCTCGGCATGACCAGTTGGAAGCTCTGGCACCAGTACAAGGATTTGAACTGCTGTAAGCTTAAAGTTTTGCGATTCAAGTGCACGATGTACGTAAAACTCGCGGTCATGATGGGATTCACCTGGATTTTCGAGGTCATATCCTTTGCTTGCAGGGGAACGGGTCATCTGTATTGGTCAGTCTTCGTAATTATTTATAATAACTTTTTTTTTAAATAGATTGGATAAAAATACGCTGTATCGCTCGATCTTCATTAATTATTCTTATCGATAAACGAGGATAAGAACAAAATGATATTACTTAAAAACAATATACATTATATTCTTCCAATTTAGTAATCTAAATTACACATCCATTTCAGGATACTGCCGGACATTCTGAACGTCGCGCAAGGCCTGTTCATATTCCTCCTGCTAGTCGTATCGCGCAAGAGGGTGAGAAAACTGTTGGCGAAGCGTCGGCCCTTCAATATCCCCTTCCCGAAATCCTGGGCCGCTTACGCCGATGAGGAGAACTGCGAGGTAATCGAACCGGATGAGCTCGAGCTTTCCCAATCATAATCCAAGTGCCACGACACACAAGAAGTTTAACGAAAAAAATACTCCGCCGTCGCTATCTGTAGTGAAATGCAGATTTGCACACGGGATTATACGAATTGAGAGGATGTAACGCAGAAAACATTGCTCGCACTATACGTTGCAGTATTTTTTTAAAAGAGACGAACAATTAATTGTGCTTAAGACGTTTTTAGTTTATTTAATTGTAGATTGATTAGCCTCAGGGAAACGCCATTGCTGTGAAGCATTCTTTAGTTGAGTTTTATCATTATTGATAAAAGGATTAAGAAGGTCATTGCAAAACTATTCAGACTTTGTATACAATTTATTGGACGTGCGAAAGAACGCTTTTATACATTTAGTTGAATTGTAAAGCTAACTAATTGTCATTATACATAGTGTAAATAACTGCAGTTAGTTTCTTCTTTTACGCAGGATTTTCAAACGGTTTATTGCAATGTTGACATTGTAAAGTAGGTCATGAATTTGATTAAAACGTAAATTGATGTGCGGCCTTTGAATTTACGACCGATTGTAAACGGATGATTTCATTGAAGCTGAGCCAATTTTAAAACAACTAAATTCATAAATTATAGTTCCGTGAAATAATGAATTGTTATAAGAAGTTGAAGATCAAATTCGAAATTGCAGAAAAGAATCGTATAAGTATAATCTAAAATAAAGAATCTCGCTAGATTTAGAACGCATAGTATATATATACCTATTATATCCACGAAGGTCCATCCACTTATAAGACTAAAAAATATATACAACGACCATCGGTATAAAATCCAGTAACTCATTTTTTATAGCATTCAAATAATAGATACAAGGTCGTGAATCGTGATGATTCGATGAGTTTATCGGTTCAGCCGACTTAAACTTATCTCACCCGCGTATCCAATCCCATGTTTCCCTCCATTCGCACGCGCTACACTTCCACAAGACTTTTTCAAAGGAAATTCACACGATGTGCTCGTAAACATAAAAGCGATACAAACGAGTCGATTAAACGATTAATGCGAAATAGCTGAGATCGCGAATCATCAGCTTTTAATGTTTATTGGATATACGCGTGTACCAATGAATGAATGACGTTAATTATGTACAGAGCGTATGAAATAAAAGCCAATTAAATGAAGATGCTGTTTTTTTTATTTGGTGATCAGAAACGATTTGGGAATATGAGAATTACGCATATAAAGTCAAGAACGATGCTGAGTTTGCCATTTACTTGTATGAATGATGTAATAATGTTAATTATTTATAGGAACTGATTTTTTGCGCGCAAATAAAATTTTAATGAAAAAGGTCGTGTTATTCATTCCGGCATTTATAAAAGGTTTTTAAATATAACCAAATCTCGTAAAAAAGAAGATCTGAAGATGTTTTGACAAAAAATTATTTTTCAATGATATTACGTTCATCTTTTACAAGTTAATTTGCTTAAAAATTAACAGTATTACTTCCACAGAGAGAAAGCTTTGTATCAAAGAAAAAAAAATTAAAATATATAAAGTGATTCACAAATACTATTTGTATATTAATTACAAAAACTAAAATTTTCATTAGATTTGTATAAAGGAGACTATACTGATAAAAATGAAACTCTCAAATCTGTCGAGATACGCGTCCAAAGCGACGCCATTGAACCAATGACGAATTCAGAATCTTTTAACTAAATGAATTAAAAAAATTAATTTATTGTAAAATAAATTTTTTTTAAAACTAAATAAAAATATTTTTTTTAATACAAATAAACCGACACATCGAAATGATATGCAGTTAAAAAATCACCATCACACATTTTATGAAAATAAAAACTTATCGTTACCTTTATTTTTTCTAATTTATTTTATTTATTTACCATAACTTATTTCTTTATAATTTTTTTATATTTTTATTATATTTTTTTTATTCTTATAAAAGAAATTATATATATTGCCATTTTTAATTTTTAATAAAATTAATACTTTTTTTAATTTAACACGTTTAGGGCTTTACAAGTCATATATTACTCATGAAATTCGGGTCTGCTGTGCTGTTTGAGTCGTATATGATTCGTATATAATATTTTATGATATTGATTAGGATGCTTAGTGTGTACTACTTGCTAAACTACTTAATAAAAAAGGACTATGCCCGTTTAATATAATTAAATAAATAAATAAATTGAAAGTATAATTTTAATAATAATTGCGAAATTTAAAAATTAATTTTTTAAAATTTTTTATATAATTTTTGAAATATTTTTAAATAGGTTTTATTACTTACTTTATTTATAAATTATATAATAAATATATAATGGAAGAAAACATTAAGTTAGAGGAAGCTAAGTGCCAATGAATAGGCAAAGATTTTTTATTTTTATTCTTTAAAATAGGTACAAATGAAATCATAAAAAGTTCCTTTGTTTAAGCTAACTTATAAAATACGCTTTTTTATTAACTTAGAATTAATCTATATTTCAAATACTTTTCACGCGTTGTACCCGAGTAGTTCGGATTCACTGACGTCAGCAAGTATGCACAAAAATGCAACCTTCAATGCCATTGTTTTATATAGCATTGACATATTCAAGTAGTAAAAAAGTTTAAATTGTTGCAATCTCTACAATATTTCGAAAATTGAATTATAATATTTATAATTGAATAATCATAACTTGAATAAACTATTAGTCATCTTTATCATATGTCATTAACTTAAACCTTCCATAAAAATGTTATAAGCGAACAATTTTGTACACATTTTACATAAACTGCGTGTTATCCAAAAATTAAATTTGTTCAATATTATTTCATGAAAATTTGAGAATGTAAAAAAGTGTTTGCTATCGTTACGGTATCTCAATATTTTAATTCACTACATGAAGTATTTGGCGTACAATAGAATGTTGAACGTGAATTACTAAAATCTTTTTTTTTTTTAACTAATCATTGTTTCCTCAAAGAGGAAACTTTTTTTTGTTAATATTATAAAGATCTTGATAAACTACACTAGGAAAGAAAGTTATACTTGTTGTATTAACCAATCAAAATTAACTGCTTCAGCTAACAAATGGGAGGAAAGCTACAATTAGCTCAAAAGCTGCTCAACAAAATTAAATTCAATTTAATGAAAGCAAATGAACGCTAAAGAGATAGCGCAACTGCTGTACATCCCACACAAAGCAGCGAATAATCGAGCCAAGAGACAATAAAAGCAAACCCAATGAATACTTATACACCCTGTATACACGCAGAGCAAAGCAAATGAAGCGTCGGCTAATTCCGGGCAAATCAAACGAGTACAATACAATTTTCTCGAACAATTAAGCTCCAAGTACCGAGCGCCTCCGACTCGTCAACATCAAGCCGTTCAGTTCTTTCTTCCTCTCTTCCATCGGTCGACTCGCTGATCGCGGCCGATTCAGCAAAGAGTGCGTCTCTGTTTCGTATATAGCCCTCGACGTTGTCGTTGTCGTCGTCGGCTTCGTCAAATGTAACGCGCGCCGACGAAAAACGAGACGCTAGACAGCAAAGAGAGAGAGAGAGCGAGAATGAGAAGAAGGGGAGAATGGACGCGCGGCAAAAAAGACCGAGCTGCGTGCAGAGAAGGACGCAGAAGGCTAGACAGAGAAACCGGCAACGGCAAGGTACAAAGGCGCGCGGACCCTTTTACACTTGCGCTCGTCGCAGACCGAAAGCGTATACAGCTTGCGATATTAACTTGTGTATTCGGTGTTTCATTTTTTATTGTTAACAGTACTTAAGAACGCTTAACTTAAACATTGATGATATGGACAAATTTTTGAAATTTACAACTTTATTCGCTGAGTAACCGATTTATTTTGCTGTTTCATGTAACATCTGATTACGTAGTTTGATATTTTAAAGTAAACGATGGTTTTGTAATTTCATATTTTCAAGTCAATTTTTTTTATATCTTAGATCTAATCTGATTGACGTCGGTACGATAAAACTTCACTTAGGTATATGTATATGTTTCAAGTAAACAGGATGTTACAAGTAGCAGATATTATATTGATTTCTAAATCATTGATGGTATTGGTGGTAAACATGACTGAAACTAAAAGAAACAATTTAAATAAAAGATTTTTAAGTTTTAAACAATAGTACATAGGTACATCGTTTTTAACAAGACAATCTTTTTATGCTAAAGAAATTTTTGAATTTGCAAATAAGTAATTTAACAAAAATATAAAAACTGTTCGAGACGATTCCGTGTTAAAAATTACATAATGACTCCCCGCAATTGCCTTTTTTCTCAAACAAAAAGAGCAAGTTAATTCCGTGGAAGCGAATAATTACATCGAGTGTAAAAAGGGCAAAAAAGAGCACGCTGCCGAGAGAAGGAGGGGAGGCCATACAGAGAACGTTGAGGAGAAACAGAGACGAACACCGCTAGAGATCTCTCCGCATGGAAAAGCAACGCCGCGTCCCCTGCACACGAGCGCTCCTTCGCTCCCATAAAGTGTGCGGTACAACGTTTCGGATGCAAAACAAAACAAAAAAGACTAACGACAATCCTAACGTACCATAATTGTCAGTTATTACGCTCGGTTTTTTTCTGCCCCTCTCTCGACAAACAGCTAGGAGGAATCGGATGGAATCAGTGTAAGGTGCAAGACAGTCTCCCGTGTCTGTCCCCAGAGAGTAAAGCGATCTCTCGAGGAGGCGCTAGGGCTATATAAGTAGAGGGCGACCGAGAGAGAGAGAGCGAATAAAGACAGGTACAGAGAAGGCATATATCGATAGGAGCGACGACGACTGCCTATAGCCCCTATAGGTACACACGCGCGGCGTGTGCGAGGTGAACAGTGAGCCGCAGCAGGTAACTCGAGAAAGGAGAGATACATATATAGGATCGGCGGCGGCGGACACGAACACCGAGAGCACATAACACACATGGACTGCACACACAAACAGAAGAGAAGGGGAGAGAATTGAGAAAGAGAGACGTCGTAAATGAATCACGCCAACAGCGACTACCGATCGCCGTCTCGTCCTCTCGGCTCTCGCTGTACTTACTGTACTTACTGTAGAGTGGAGGGAAAAGTGCAATTAACGCGCGTGCCCACGCTTTCTTCTTCGCGGTTCGCCTGCCGTACAGTGCCACGGCAGCCCTGACTCCCGCAAGTAGTCCTATCGATGCACGCGAAAAGCGCGAAAAGCGCGACTATCGAGAGAAGCTCTAGGTGAGATAGAGAAAGAGAGCTGCTCCTGCAGGAGAGGAAGGACACAGCAAATGCCAAGCGTCGCCCGACGAGGACGCGATGACGAGGCTGGTGGTGCTGTTGTTGCTGCTGCTCCTAGCGCCGCTCGGTCCGATCGAGGCCAGCACGAAGGACAACTACGCGGGCAGCAGCAACGTCAACGGAGCCGACGAGGACGAACTGGCGCGGGTCAAGATAGCCAAGTGCTGCGACGAGGCTGACGTCCTGCTCGACAGTGTCTGCGTCCCGATATCCGAGACCAACGAGACCAAGACCTGGAGGCCCGAGTTCGAGAACGAGGACAGCTACCAGGGCGCCAAGCCCGCCAAGGAGCCCAAGTACCTCTTCAAGTATGGACCGCCGCACTGTCGCAGCAACGAAATACAGTGGGACGTTTATTATTACCCGACCAGTCCTGACACTCTTGTCATGTTAACCAGTGGAAAGCTCAGGCATTACATACCGGATCAGACGGATGAAGTTGAGAAAGCCAAAGAAACCTATGGGATGGAGTTCCTCGAGCTGGAGGATGTGCAAGCCAAAGCTATCCACTATGACTATCCTTTTGGACACTACTGCGCTGACAAGGCCATACTCACAAAGGATCATCTCGTCGTCACTTATGCAAAGATCTGTGTGCCTAGGGCTGTCAAGTGGGCCAACACCGATAATCTCATCAAGAAAGCAATCGATCCTGCCTTTCATGCCATCGCCATGGTCAGTTATTTGGTCGTGGCTATTGTCTATTTTGTCTTGCCTCAACTCAGAGACCTTGTTGGAAATATTATTACGAGTATGACTCTGTGCCTTATTGTTAATCAGAGTGCCTCTCTTGTCAGGATATTTACAGACTTTGGAAACCA
>UELV01178599.1:0-31511 GCA_900490015.1 Megastigmus stigmatizans | reverse complement strand
ATATATATATATATGTGTGTGTGTGGAACTGGCGCGTCCATGCAATTTAGGTGGGCCCAAACGTTTGCCGCACCGCGCGATATTTTAATAACGTGCCGTTTCGACTGTTCCGACTCGCGGCTAATGCTGCCTTTGACTCTGTTGTGCATACGCGGTGTTATTATTAATAATCATTTTGCTTTTGCGTAGTTTCTACGTTTGTACAGGCGAAAGTAATCGTTGTTGTTAGTTTTTGTTTTAACTTGCAAAATATTATATACCAGAATTGGGTAATAAAGAATTGTGTACAAAAAAAGGATAAAAGTAAAAACAGTCGCTTTATGCTTAAACAAAATTTCGTTCGAGTAGTATTATTCGTTTGTGGCTGCGAGAAAAATGAAGGACTAAGCAGGAGAGAAAATGGAAGCAGCATAATACCGCCGCTCCCTTATTTCAACAATCCCGTGGAATCATCACGCATTCAATTTGTCACCGACTCAACTGGAAGATTCGGTTTCATTTTCTGCCCACTAAAGCATGCAGGTGTAATTTTTCACTCTAAATATGCATAATGTATATATATACATTATTTGCTATATGCTCAAAAATATTCAATAATAGAAAGAAGTCGTTTGTTTTTTAAATAATGTCAAGTTAGAAAATGAGCAAGTACGGTAGAGAGAGAGAGATAGAGAGAGAGAGAGATTTTAAATTAAGAGCGTACGAAGAAACGACGATGGTACGTATGCAAAGTATTAAGGGGAAGAGCCGTTTATCAAATATGCATTAACGCTTCCTTGATTAATGATCTGTAGCTCCTGGAGAAGTAGAAACATCTATTTCTCACGGACCGCTGCCTTATTTCCCTCGAAAAATGAAATGTGGTGCCAGATTCTTTTTCAGCGGGCGCAGACGAAAAAAAAGATCGTGCGAATTCATCGCTTGCGTTGTAATACCGAATCGCAATATCTATCGTATAACCGATAATTGAAACTGTATTTTCAAACTATACTCTTTGAAAGTAGTATAACGCGGTATATACTCGTTTGGCTTCTTTTTTTTTAATAAACACGGTGTAAGTTCCTAAGGTCGATCGAAGTAACAACCACTCAAAAAGTCATTATAACTTTTTGTCGATCCCATCAAGAAGTTAATGCCTTTCGACCCCCGGAGAAGCCCCAGAAGGATTCCACAACAGGGATCGCAAGCTCCTCGTGAAAAAGTCGACGGCTCTCACATGCCCAGGAAAAATAGATAGCTCGCGGCCAGCTAGTCGGCTTATGATTGATCACCTATTGGTTCCAGCTCATAATGCTCCTGCTTTTTTTCCACGCTTCCCTAATCTTCCACAGAAATTGTTATTTTACTTCACCTTATGCTTGATGAATCTCAATGATTTGATGTCAATTTTAGCTATTCCAGTACAATTAATTTTTGTTCTTAGTTTTATTAGCAAAGATTAATTATAAATTCTTAAAATACTGCAATTTCAGAAAGGTGATTAAATATTTTTTAATGATGTGTGATTTTTCAAACCGACCATTATTTAAGAAAGTAATTAACTTCGTATAATATAATAAGTAATCAAGGGCTCTAAACTTGTTAACCGCAAAAACGACGAAAAAGAAGCCGAAACCAGCGCCGCGGTGCAAAAGGTATCCCGAGAGAGAGAGAGAGAGAGAGAGAGAGAGAGAGAGAGAGAGAGAGAGAGAGAGGCGGAGCGTGGCAGTAAAAATCCATCCAAGATCGTTTTTCAGGCCGGAATTTACGCGAATCCCTCGCTCGCCCGGTGCGCGCGCGGGCGTTTTAGATATAGCTCCAGTAGTAGCAGTAGCAGCAGCAGCAGCGGCAGCAGCAGTAGCCGAGCACTAGCAGGAGCAGCATCAGGGGGGTAAAGGTTCGACAGGCCAAGGACCAAATCCATAGGGTCGTGCACGTTGCGCTACCGCTGATGCGCAGAGCGCGAGCGTGCAGCGCGCACATGTGTCGAACCTTAAAATATGTAGGCGTGGCCAGGGCAAAGCTCTTCGCAGCAGACGCAGCGCCGCGAACGAATATGTTCACCCCCCACGGAGCTGGTCTTCTACGCTCCACCCCCGAATGAGCGCGATTGGCGGCTCGCGAGCCTCTATACAGTCGGTCTCCACCTGCAGCGCGGCCTGACGCCAGCCGCCAGTCGACGACGAGTTAACCCCTAAGTATACGGCTCTGCGCGAGCTCGAGAGCTCATTCGGACGTGGACCGCCGCTCGTGCCGTATCATTGGTGCGCGCGCACTTGCTTTACGCTGCTGCTGATCCTGCTACTGTCGTCGCTACCGCTGCTGTTGCAGTTGCTGCTGCTGCTGCTGATCCTGCAACTGTTGCCACTGGACTCTTCTTTGACAGTTTCAGTGATAGTAGTCGGACACTTGTCGGACGCGGTGAAACATGTGAAGGTGCGCTTGCCGTTTGAGGGAGTGTGTTTTGCCGCGCTTGGCCGTTACGAGTTGTGGGCGAGTTACGAGCTGGAAAAGGAGCTGAACGATACGCCTTTATCGTAAGTTTTTGGATTTTTTTATATCTCGATATTAAGTTTGGATGCTGCGATTTTAGAAATTGTCGCTCAAGTTTTGAACTGTATTTTTTCTCTGTCATTTTTTTAAATAGCTGCGCTTTCTATTTTATTTGAATGATATACCAAGAATGATGCCAAAACAATGCTTTTTCTTAATTAATTTAATAGCATTATCATAAATGATATAAATGATAATAGTACAATATCATTTTAAAACACAGAGATTAAGTTGTAATTAATAAAATGTATATATATTTGTCTATTCGATGCACATTCAATAAAAGGATTTGCTAAAATTATTTTTCAAACTTCTTCGCTTTAACTCAAAGTCTTATTTTTAAACTAAATTGATGATACATAGAGAATATAAGTACTGATTTAGTGAAATGTTTTTTAACAGTAACAAAGAAGGAATTAGAAGAAGAAACTAAGTTAAGAACAATATCCAAAGCATCGCCAGCACGATGACAATGGAAGAACGCTCTAGCGGCATCGAAGATGGCGCACCAGTTATTTCAACCGGTGCCACGATAACTGCATCCAACAGCCCAAACAATAACTCAAAAACCAAAGTATGCGAGATGACGACAGATGCATCGTACCCCATCCAGCGAACGAGCAAGCGATCTTTCGATGTGGCTTTCCTCGTTGCACCTGATGAGAAAATGATTAAACGTCAAACCGAGAAGTTGGTCAATCTGCAATTCTGCACGAACCGATTGATGAACGAAGTCATTAGACACGAGGGAAGACCACCGATTTCTGAGGACTACAACGAGGATTCGCGAGAATATGAGCAGAATGATAGAATACCACAGAATATGACGCTTAAACACTTTGAAAGCATCGAGGCTTCAAACAAATATAAGATTAAAAGAACCGAGGATCTGCAGGCGTCGATACCGTCGTACATATCACCCAAGCGAAGGCTGACACCGACGTCCCTAGGACTTTCACCTGGATCACCTACACATCTTTATGCAGGATCATTACGTGTTCAAAAGAGTCCCAGTCCACCCAGTGTTTTCCAGCGTAGTATACAGAATCGGAAAGTTTTCATCGATGAAGACAGCATTGAACGACCAATGGATCAAAATCTAGGGATGTCAGGATCCAGGGTCAAGAACAACTGCGACGGTGTCTCTTGTCCGGACAGACTACAGGGAGACTCAAGAAGTGCATTCACCAAGGTCAATCTCACTGTACAACGGAATAATCTGATTGGAGTTAGTCCAAGTTCCAGTAGCGTCAACTTCGAGGATAACACAGGCTCACCCAGATCATCCATCTCACCGGACGTCGTCACTTATCAAAATAGTCTCAGTCCTCCAATCGGACCTCCAGCCAACACCAGCAACTCAGGACCCTTCAACAACAAGTACCCTTCATCCTTCCCCACAAAAATGCCATATCCATTTCTGATATCCCCGGAAAGTCAGCAAACCGCTCTACTGGATAATCTCAAGCTGAGCCAGCAGTTGGCAGCTCAACCACCACCTCCGAAAGTACCCAGTCCCAAAATTCCACCTCCAGGATTCAGACCGGAGTTACCCGCGGCTGTCTATCCAAATCTCCCCTACAATCCTCTGTCGGCAGTTTTCCCGCCCATCGGTGACGCCCTTGCGAGGCCCCGCTTCCTCGCCGCCGGCCTCCTACCTTCATCCTTCGCGGCTCTCGCTCTACCCGCGCAAAACGTCTGCGCCAAGTGCAATCTGTCCTTCCGCATGACATCCGATCTGGTCTACCACATGCGGAGTCATCACAAGAACGAGAGCGTCGGCGAGGCGGCTCGCAGGAGGCGCGAAGAAAAACTCCGCTGTCCCGTGTGCGACGAGAGCTTCAGGGAGAGGCATCATCTGACGCGACACATGACCGCCCACCAGGACAAGGAGAGCGACGCCGTGGTCGGTCAGGTCGAGATCAAGAGGCAGTCCGCGACGGCAACGCTGGTGCACGGGAAGTGACGGCGGAAAGCTCATGGGGTTTTCGGAAATCTGGGCCGCTTCGCCGAAGGAGAGCCGGGATTTGACAACTGAATAATTGATATGCACTAGCTTTCGGAAAGTACTGATGTTTACTTTATTTAGCTAAGTAGGTATTTTTGTACTGAGAAATAAGATTTTTTGAATCATTCGATTACATTAAACACAAATATGCGTCATAATAATGAACCACGAATCAATCAAAATTATTCATTTTATATCATGATAAAATATTTTATCAACTTGATCCAAGTTTTATTTAGTTATTATTAGTCCACATATATGATTGATTCAACAAGTCTTGTTACTCAGTATAAGCGCTATAATATATAGGAAAAAAAAAAATAATAGATGAAACGGTGGTTACAGAAAACTGAATTATCGTCGCTTCATCAAAATCCATTTGCGATAAATTCGTCCTTTGGAAAAGGGCAACATCCCGTCTAGTCAATATTAGGTATAAGTATGCGATTGAAAATTGTATATATTTAATTTTATGCAAAGACTCGAACATTTTCTCAAATACGTAGAGAAAATAGAGAGCCGATAAGAGGTGATAATTTACATTTAAGAAAATATACTTATACTAATAGCTTTAAAAAACGGTAATCTTCGTTAGAATCTTGTACGTGTTCTTCTGGATAAGAATTAAAGTAAACAAGCACATTATTAATCTACAAACATTTATGAAAGTCACGAAATACATGATTTTAAATGATGTTTAGTTGAAAAAAAAAAAAATATTAACGCTTATACATGTAACAAAGTAAAACATTAAACCGCTCCAGTGTGCAATCTTTTTTCCACAAAAACCTAGAGTTTGTATAAAAACAATATTCCACAATCACATCTAAAATTATTTGCCGAAGAAATGATAAAGCATTCAATTACCGATTCGAAAATCAAGCGCTAAATTCACAAGCCGCAGCGGACACAATGGGATCGAAAGCGAGAACAGGTCGACTCGGCAGCCCCGAGGGTGGGACAGTCAAAATCCATTGGCTGGGATGAGAATCCGCCGAGCTAGAGGGGGTGAGAGCGTGGGAGGGCGGATAGGCCGACACGGTGTAAACCGTCGGATCGCGCGGCGGCGGCAATAAATAGATCGTAAACCATAACCGGGAGAGCTGCAGTAGCGGCGGCGGCGGCTGCGGCGGTGGCAACGGCAGTGGCATCACGCGAGCGAACCGTCGGAGCGCGCATAATGGTAGGAAACAATGAATGCCGTAATCGGAAACAGTGCTGGTTTGTTATCTGCCATTTACACTCCATTTAACTTCAAACCCTGAATCAGAAGGCATAGCGCCGGTCCGCACATTCGAGTTTTAAATAGGTAAACGCGAGCGGAGCGCTCGTGGCTCTGCCGTGCAGCGAGACGTACCCCAGCCGCTTCGTCCTCTCTCTCTCTCTCTCTCTCTCTCTCGCACTTAATGCTCGTTGGATTAAACGCACCGGCGCAATAAGGTTTATTATTTGTATTAACATCGTCTGCGAAATTATACCGGCCAGATTTAACCTTTTTAGCTGAGCTCGTTTTTACCGTATTCTTTCGCGAATTGAAATGAGCATACTGCGAATTGTAATGTTTGCAGCTAACGACGAGGATTTTTGATGGCTTTTTTATTCTTTCCAGCATTTTTCTCTGCTCTTCTTTTTCTAACGAACTCCCTTTAATGTGGGATAATGTAATGATTAAAACTGTGCGATCGAAGGTGTACATAAAAATTACTCGATGATTCCGTACTTTTTAGATCTACTTTGCACAAGTCGTGTATCAATGTCGATACGGATATTTCTAAGCACATGAATAAAAAAAATATAAATGACACTTAAAGTATGTATGTCTTAGAAGTTAAATAATGTTTGAACGTCTTTGGCAGGGATATATATAGATATGACGATCTCAACCAACATGTTACAGTGTTGAAATTCTAGAGCATAACACTTTGAATAAAAAGACGTTCAATTATTAAAAATTATCTCAAAATATTTATAGGCTACGAACAAGCATTTAGGGAAGATATATATTGTATGATAAGTAACACTTAAGGCACTTTTTTGAAAGTCCATTCTTATTATGTAAGACGAAAATTTTTTATTTCTGTTTCGTTTAAAGAATAATTTATCATTGCATTAAATTGTTAATACTATAACATAGCTATATAAATATTGTTACATCGCATCCATGTAAATATCGCACCTGTATATATCTCATAATTATTGTATTGTACGCATTCAAAACTGTTGTTAATGAATAAATGAAACCCAAATTTCAAATCTAACAAAATGTATGCATTTTCGTTCTGTACTCCCCAACTAATTATTAATAAGTACACAATTTTAAATTAAACCTCACCACAACTACTTATTCCAATTCATGACGATATAATGAAAAGAAACATACTTTCTCGAAAGTATCCCAGACTCGCGTCCGCAAAACTTCCGCCTCCCCCCCCCCCCCAAAAAAAAAGATCCCGTAATTCTAACGAATACCAAAAGTTTGCTCTTGCTTACCCAAGTACTTTCGGAAACTCGAGAGCTGTTAGCAGTGTCAACTTCCTGCTGCGGACCGCGAAACAATGAGAGAAGATGCTCTCCTCGGAACCCGAGCCGCGCACATCCTAATTCGATGTGCCCCGGCAGTATGGTCAGGCAGCGATAAAACTTTGTCGGATTGATTCATCCAGCGAAAGAAAGAGTGAGAGAGAGAGAGAAAGAGAATACTTCTTTTCCCGTTTGTGGACATCTTCTATCCTTCTTGTGGACGATCGGTAGTAAATCACCGAAAGCCGATTACGCGCCAACAGATTAATTTCTGCAGCCGACTTGGAGGTATATTGCTCCCTTCCTCTCGCTATATATACGGCCTGCGAGAGAGATATATATATTAAGAATATCATCACCCTGGCAGCTCCCCTTACACCGCGCGAGATGTGCGCGCGTGGCTCGAGCCCTGCCGACTCTTTGTGCCTTTTATGCCATCCGTTTTTATTGATAAGTAAAGAGGCGCATTTAAAGGTTATTTCAGATAAGCTTCTATCACTGTAAATAATGGGCCTATTTGAGTGAAATAAAATTTCTGTCGCGATTCGCTCGCTTTATATTTACATTTTTATTAAACTTATATACGGCTTTCTTTATTCAATTCTATTTTCAACTTTATGAAAGGGGATTGTTTAACAATAAATTTGCAATTAATACTTGCCCTTTTGTCAAACTCCTTTTTATTTATGGATAAATTACATTTCAAATTTTTCAATATATAAAGGAAGCAATTTGAAAAAGAAGAAAAGTATATACACCTCAGCGTCTTCTTCAACGGTCAGAAGAAAAGCGATTTTCAATTAATTCATTTTTTATTCTCGTTGCATCAAATTCTTCACACTCAGTCTGCCAGAACAATACCGACAACATAACTGGCAACTACAAATAAATTCAGATTAGCTAACATTTGAACAAAGTGAAGCTTCAGCCAGAAGAAGACAATAAGAAAATTAAAATAATGATCGCTTAGATGGCGCGAGAGAAAGAGTCATTAATTAGGACAGATCAGCGCGGCGTTGATGTTATCGAGCGCTTCTTCAGTGAAATCATGCTCGGTCTCTTTCTCGTTGGCGCGCAAGTAGGACTATACCCTCTCGCTGTTCCCCGCTCTTAAACGGATAATACGTAAGCCTCGGCACTGGAACCGCAGCCAATACGACAAACAATCTCTTACCGCGCCCTCGACGGCTTAAGTTCGCCCCTGGGCGAATAAGTGTACTTACCCTCTGCCCGAGGTCCATAAAGATAAATAACCTGAAGCACCCGGTGGTGGTGGTAGTGGTGGTGGTGGTGGCGGTAGTATCCCTTAACAATCACGACCCCCTCGAGCGGCGCAACGCTCACGAGCTGCTCTCCTCGCTCCTCTCGCTCTTCCTCTGAAAAATACTACTCGCGCTCCACCCTAATTTTTCTGCTTCTCTTCTCATCTCTCCTTCTTCATCGACGTCTCTATCTCTTGTCGCGGATCATCTTTTCTCTCTTCCCAGCTTTTCGTTCTTCAGGACAGCTCACAGTGTTGAGCCTGAATTACCAAGGGAAAAAGCTGATACTGAACCTACATAGTTTGATCATCTCAAGGTGGATGGCGATATAGGCCTATATATTATTCTGATGTTTTTTGTAATAGATGTAATATGTTATTAATTATATAAGCAATAAAATATTATTACCTTTTAATAGAAAGCAACTTTTAAGATTATTAAAAAAAATTTTAAAACTGATTTAAGTGTATAATTTTACGTAGGTAATGTATTGTTTAGTATAATCAGACAATTATTTGTAGACATTGCTATAAATTATTTATGCTTATTCAATAAAACTGATTTACTCTGTAAACTTGTTGAAATTTTTTTTATTGTATATAAATAGTTTCTAACAAACATTCAATATATCATATTTGTAGAAAGTTAATAAAGATGGTCCTTCTTCATTAAAGATAAAACCTAATGATCTAACCTCTATAAGTCATAAAATTGTTTTAATCTAAGAAACATTAAGTCAAAATACTAAAAGTCCATAAATAAAACATCTTGTAAATTGTTTACAAATATAGAAATTCCCCACATTTATATTGCCATGGCTGCACCTTCACGGACATTTACACCTACACATCTCCTTCAGCAAGTCCGCATCATTGTTTTTATCAGCAACAACAGGGACGAATTCCCCTAATCCCTTCTTTATCGGCGAGCTTTCTCCGTCTTGCCAGTTCTCACCCTCGTTAGCGCGAGTGTACTTAGCAGGATGCGACGTCCGCTACATCGAGTACAAGAGGGTGAGAGCGAGAGACGAGTAGAGAGCGCATGCTTGTGTCCTGTCAGTGAAATAATGACAATGTCATAGGCCCCACAGACACACGCGCGCGCGCGCGTTTGGACGATTCGCTACGGCGCTGTGCGCGCGTCAGCCACGTGGGCAACGATTGGACGCGGACATGCTAATATGGCTGCCGTTCCAAGACATTAAGTCGATCCTCGAGGCTAGTATACGACATGTGCACTGCGCACAGACTTCTCTCTCCCCCCAGCTCTTGTCTCTCGGCTCCTTGTTCCGGATGTAGACAGGCAAGCACGGGAGGAGCACTAGAGGAATCGGTACCGTACGTCTCGCAGACTGGGCTTTTTTTTAATACCTCTTTCGATATCGGAAGAATTTATTGATATAAGTTTCTCTCTAATACGGGAAATCAGTGCTATCTCGGATAGGATGTCAAATGTAAATTTAGTGAGTTTGTGCCTGAAATTTATGGATGCACGATATTATTTTTTTTTAGAGCTCTTGTGTTGTCGATATCGGATCTGGATTTCTGTATATATTTCACGTTCATTATGCGCGATCTTTAAATATGTTGAAAAAATCTAATTTTGCAAAATGTTTAATTAAAATTTTTAACAATATACCTAAATGAATTTAAAAAGATTTTATTGCAAGTTTCTAGTTATCTTAGAGCCATGACAGCTCAAAAGGAATAAAGTAAAACTGCAAGAAATAAGAAGCAACAAGAAAGAACAACGGACTTGTGTGTCACTGAAAGTCGCTGTGTGTTCCCATGCCTATGGACTTGTTGGTCATAAGGCCTAATAACCTATTGGATGAAATTCAAAATTAATTTATTTATTTTTCTGAAAATAAACACGTAGATTTTTAGTTTTATTTTTCATGTGATTTATTTTTATATAAAAAATGAGTGTTCTTAATGTATAAAAAATGAGTGTTTTCGCTTAAAGACATATTTTTCATTTAAAAAAAAGTAATATGTCATTCAAATAAAATGTTCATAATTGTGCGAATCAATTTGTTTTTCTTTTCCCCTTCTTAAAAATACTTGCATCAAGTCCCTTATTTTTATGATACAAACAATTATTTACTAAGGTAATTCTTTGCTCCAAGCTGAAACGTTGTTTGTAGTAGATTAAGGGCAACTACACCATAGGCACAGGAACACACAACAATACGCAAGTACGTTGTTTCTTGTTGTTCCTTCTTGTTCCGTGTGGTTGTACTTTATTTTGATTGGAATTATTTCTATTTCGAAATTAAACATTTTGAAAATACTACTATAAGTGAAAATTGCTCCATACATCGAGCGCATTGATCTTTCTGTGAAATGGAAAGAGCAAAAAGTCCAGTGAAAAATGGTCGCATATTGTGACACTACACAAAGTCGTATGATTTTTCGAAAACCCACGTGCCGAGCGACCCTATGGAAAAATTACAACGCTGACACACTTTGTCGTATACAGCGTCACATATATATATATATATATATAAAATTCGAATGCGTGCAGGCGCGTTATAAGGCATAGCGGGACTCGCTCCAGCAACCCCGAAACGCGATTCGTCTCGGTCTTCGGGGACGGTACGGTCGCTTAGTAAAAGTGACTCGACTGCGAACAACCGGCTAACATCGGTCTCACGATAATCCCCCGACTTGAATTTTACTGACAACGAGGCGTCGCTAATGCTAACGCGATATTCCCTGTGTCGTGACGAATTCTCGCGGTGATCGCTCTTTTATCTACTTTTAATCGTGCGTCTGAGATGTTTATTATCGATGCGCATATGTTGGCCCGTGCAGTTTTTCAAAATTGAAAACGATTTATTGCAAAGCACGAGATATTGTGTATTATTTATTTAGAAATTTAAAATTTTAACAAATAACAAAATCAAATATCTGTTGAAACGAGCTCTATTGAAATGGGTAAAATGTTTTCCCTCGGGCTAGCCTGGTATTGATGATAAAAACCAAAAATTTTACATATTTATGTATATATTTCACGGAACGTGAAGTTGTATTCCGAAAGAAAACATTCCTAGTAACAATGAAACTTATTTTTATTCGATCCACGTGTATAATATAATGTTCTTTATTCGCGCGTATACATCCCAGATGAACACCTTGTTCCGCATACACAGCGAGCTTCCGTCGCGATAGGAAGAGGCTCCGCGCGCTTGGGACGCGATAAATAATTGCGAGACGAAAATTTGGAATGGACGCGAGGTGAGCTGGTAACGCGCACACCGACGCAGCAATACAAGCGAGCCCAGAGAACACGACAAAAGAGCCGTGAAAATAGGCGATGTGTATATATAATAAAAAGCAAGTTTGCTAATAATAAAAAAGAGTTGTGGTGGTCGGGGGTGGGGATGAGGCTCTATAGAAAAGTCTCTCTCTCTCTCTCACGTGCGCGCGCGTACGCAGGGGCTGCAATAATTCGAAAGGAAGTGTCAAGCGACAGCGCCATTGTCGCGCCCGCCGCTTACTTGATACACGAGAGAGAGATAGAGAGAGAGAGAGCGAACTCGCGGACCAGCCAACGTCGACGAAATATCGCCCAGTAAATCAAGCTGCTGCTCTCTCACGCGAGCCCTGTAGAGAGAAAGAGAGAGAGAGAGAAGAAGAGTCCGCACTCGCGCAGAGCGGTTCTTCCGCGGCTTTAACCTCCCGCGCAAACTCGTAAATATAAACCTACCTGCCATTGTACGCGTGTGTGAGTCTGACTATTCATGCGGCTTCGTATACACGATGTGTGACGTGCGCCACATGTATTTAAGGACATGCTCAGCGCATTAGATCCTAATTATATCATAGGGCTCTTATATAGTTGTAAGGTAATTTTGAAGCGTCATATCTCTAAATGCAGCATAGGAAATATGCTTCATAATTATATTATTTTAAATTTGGAGAATATTACAGTTATTACTGAGTGATGATAGATGCGGAGTTCAAATTATTGCATAAGAACTAAAAACTTTACAATGAAACATTTCTTACTCACATAGAGTATGCACTGTAAATCCGCGTAAAAAGTGTGTAAAGTACACGTTTGTTTCACAGATTTTACACACCAGGAAGTGTGTTGCCTATGCATAATGTGAATAACACATATCCAAGTGTGTAAAATCTGCGACACAAATGTATTACTTTAACACACTTGGGTTTTCCGTGTAGGTGATCAAAACTTATAATTGTCTAAATATAAAAGAGTAAACTCATTGTTCTCATTCGATAAAAAATGAATTTTTTTTTACGGGTAGCTTAGATTTAAATCAGATTTATGGTAATGCAAAAGTGAGACAAAACTTGTAATAATTATAAATAAATGATAACTGAATTTAAGGACTTGAACGTTTTGATGGTGCAGATAATGGAAGATTGCTAAAATTAATATCTCAAACCACCGATATAGATCGTAAATACTGAAAGCCCAAATCGGGCCATGCGCGTGACGAAATCGCTTCTCGCGCGTACCATTCGATATGTATATGTACAATATAGAACTCATGCACAGTAAAAAAAAGTTTAAAGGGCGCAGCGGACCATGACTTGACGCGAGCAACCCTACTTAAATATGTCCGACCGCCAAGCAATAAAATATCTTTATCTCAGCCCATACCATTGCGCTCGGCCTGCGGTTGATTCGTAAAAGGGCACAGAAGTGTAGAGGCCGAGGGGAGGGGGAGGGGGGGTAGAGGCAAGGATGACGTAGAGCAGCGACCAATTTACATTCCTATCGGGAGCTTCGGAAAAGATAAGTCCATTTAAATAAATTAGTAATTCTTATCTGTACCGCAACGCCGCGTCGGGGGAAAGAAGGAGGTTAAAAGTTTCTTTCTCTCTCTCTCTCGGTCTCTCGCTCTGTATCTGTACCCTCTTCTCTCTATCTGCTTTTGGATTAAATAACGTTTTATCAATTTTCGCCGCGATTCGTCGTGCACGCGCCACCACTGACTCTCTCCTTCGGCGTATCCCGCTGGGCCGCCTTGTGCTCGAGCTCCACTCTCTCAATATGCAGACCACGCTCGTAGCGCACGCACCGCGCGCAACAAACGTACGATCTTGTGCGCGTGCGCACGGGGACGACTTTTTAATCTCGGCATTATCCCCGGACTAATTGCCAAATATATTTATATTTGCGCGACGATGTGGGGTGGTGGCGTGTGTGTAAGCGGGGATGCGCTCGCGATAATAACAACCAAGTGCCCAAGTGCATGCATGGGAAAGCGGACTCGAGAACTCGAACGATGGGAATTGAAATTTATGGAGGATGAGATTCGATAAAGCGTTTGGAAGATATTAATTTTCTGACTGCGCTTCGTTCTTTTGCTACAGATGCTGGCTTGCTGCGGTGTTCTGCCTTGTGATTCTTTGTACAAAGCTCATGTATTTATAGAATATTTATCAAATATAATCATTGTAATCAACGGCAGTTTATTTGACCTTTGATCAAAGACTTCTGAAAATGCTTAAAACATAAAACTTTTAAGGTGAATTTGTTAAAACTGCAATATCTATTCTGCTTTTGAATTCCAGTCTAGAGTACATATATAAAAAAACAAACATAAAGATATACAGAGTTGGCAATAAAAGAATTTTAATAAAATGAAAATTTACTAATTCCAATTTTTCTTCAGAGAATATTATTTTAATAAAAGGAAAACTGATTATCACGATAGGAGCAAAAAAAGTATGCTGGACTTGATCCAAAAAATTTTTTTCCAACCAAGAATGTAAATGCAAATGCGGCATAAATCAGGGGCTATTTAACGTATCGAATAAAGCTGTAATGCACGAAAGAGCGCGAAGTTACGGAACAAGATGCGACAAAGTGCAAGATGACTATTAGCATTTTTGTCTGCATTCTGCGCCAGAGAGCGAGAGAGAAAGAGAGAGAGAGGAGAGAGATGAGGCAAAAGAGAGCTGCGAGAAGAAGAGAGAGAGAGAGAGAGAGAGAAATGATTCTCTCTAACTGCATGTTGGCCGCGCGTACGTTCCTACGACTCGGCACGGGACAATATAATGGGGCATAACAACGGTGTTAACACGCCACGGACCGACCCCGGACATAACCCAAGACCCTCCGCGGGTGAATTACACCTCTGATAATTACTAGAAATTAATGTTACTGCCTCAGCGCCCGCCCGACCGACCGCGCCATTGTATCCATATTTTCACGTATGCGCGACCAAGAAAAAATACGTTCCGTTTCGGAAAAAATGATTCATTATTACGTGCTTATTCGATACATTTTTATAAATCACTATGATACAGCGCGAATAATTGTCATGATACTACAGCACATTCTTTATAGCTTTTTTATATTATGTCTATTTTAATTGCAGATACATTTTGAGACACGCATGAGTATAAGTATACTTGCATCAAGTCCTTTATTTTTAATATACAAACAAAGATACAATTTCTATAAAGTTATAATTATACTATGCAGCTAATACATTAGCATTAGCATTGTTCCTTTTGCATTTCGAATTAATTTAATTTGCGATATAATTATTGTATTGCATTATATAACCTTTCTTGAATTAATAATCACGCACAGATGATTTCATCAAATCATTGAAAAAGATAGCCGAAAGTGCCAAAAGCAATTCACATATAGAAGCGGAATAATTATGGCGTAATCAAAGTAGACATGCGGAGGTATAAAGCGTCGCGGGTCGAAATCCGTGCTCGCGATAGCTCTTGGGCAGATAGTTTAATGTGAATTTATTGCCATCTAGATTGGATAGTCAGAAAGTGCAGAAGCGCATGTCTAGCGTGTGGCGCTCAACTGATACTGCGGTTCGGAAAGTAAAAATCGACTGCGCCCACCCGCAGAGACACACAGAGAGAGAGAGAGAGAGAGAGTGAGAGTGAGAGAGAGAGTGAGGAAGAGAGAGAACGGTCGCACCAGAGTATGGGTTCACTCCGCAAACGAAATGGCATTTTTCATACAGCGGCCGACTGTATACCGGCCGCATTGTATATATCCTCCCATCACTTGATAAACGAACATCTCGTTCGTTATTGCTAAAAAAGCTTTATTCCGTATACTCTTGTATGTTTCCGTAAAATATAACTTCCACGCCTATACCAGCTATCGTCATGTATTTAAATTACGTTGAAAAAGGCTCGATGAAATTCAAAAATGCATATACAACAGCTGCACCTGAAATGAAATACAATTGATGCGCCATATTCTGATTAAAATTAAAACTATTGATAGATCTGCATTTTGTAATATTTAATTTTTGGAATCACAAATATAGAATTTCATAACCAGCCCTACACTTCCATGACGGATTAAGATTATATATTTGAAAAACATCGTAAGTATCTATAATAAGCTATCATGACAGTAATTTATTATTCTTGGAACGTTATTAATTTGAAACGATCGTGTCGAAAAATTTAAAACTTATATTTCAAGTCACATGCAATCATTTAATTTTTCAATAATGTTTTTAACAGTACAATATGTATATATACGATAAATATATATAAGCAAATCATTTTCACATGCGATAATGCACAGTCATGGCTTCCAGTTTCTTATTGTCACGGTTTTTCTTGATTTCCTTCAAGTTGTGAGGAAACTATGATACGCTTTCCTCGCGCCGTATTTCACATTACTTTAATTCATATGGTAATTTGCACAGCTCGGTTGAAAACTTTTGGAACAATACGAGGGACAATGCCGGAACGAGACGGGCCACGCGGCGGTGCGAATGCGATATTGAATTCGCCCTAGTAGTAGTAGGCGGCTAGAACGAGTGAGAGTCCGTGTGTGTGTGTGTATGTGTGTATGAGAGAGAGAAAGAGAGAGAGAGAGAGGCGAGGACGTCCCCGTTATCGACAATGTCCGACCGCTGGACCGGAAGCCATTTGGGTGAGCACTGTGACGAAATTTATGAAACTTTTCAAAGGCTCACGGTATAATTATTGGGAACTCATCGGTTTGACCAATGACTTTTGCGCCGCTTTTACAATCTTGATATTCCGATTCGTTCTGCTCCCGCCAACAATGGATGATACTCTTTTTCTGTCACTTAGCAACATACTGGAAATGGAAGCTGTCACTGCCTTACATGATAAATACATACAGTCATAATTCTGATACAAGGGCATTCGATAAATATGTATAGGTTTAGAAGCTAGGATCTATGGTAATCGAAGACCTTATTTTACAAAAACTTATAAATTAACTCGTAAGCTAAGTTTATTAGTATAACAAAGGAATATTATTTAAAATCAAATTCTTCAATTTGAAGTGCTATACTTTCGGAAGAGTGCAAGTCTCAGATAGTAATATATGAGTCATATTGATACATCAAACATTTTAATCATGCATTTCAATTGAGACGAAAACTTCTCTAATTGAGCAGCTAACAAAATGTGGTTCCTATTGCGCATAAAAGGAACGAGTACAAACCAGCAATATTTTCTACGAATGAACTTTTGACCTCTTCAATTTTAAGAAGATCATCTGCAATACACATCGTAATAATATTTCTCAAAACTACAGGAGTTGTTCCATAACATTAATCTATTTCAATAACGTGATGGATAAATTTATAAATAAGTACATTCATGAAGCATTAAAATAAATAGAAAAAAGATCTAACTTTAATAGAAAAGAAATATTTATTCTCAGCTGCATTACGTTACCAATGCCCATTAATTAATAAGCAGTAAAATTTGTAATTTATGAAGCAAAGAGCAGATGTAAATATTTGATGACGAATCCCAGAGAGCACAAGGGAGAGCCGCGGCAAAAAGTTGGACTGAAATTCCGCTCGCAAAAGAGCTGCCATAAACTTCCTTAAGGTCGTGGCGAAATCGTAAAAAGTACAATGCTGAATGCTCCGCGAAATATGCATCAGGAACGGCCATCGCAATAAAAGCTCTATACACACACGTATATGCACGCGGGCGGAGCATGCATGCAGGCGAATCTCGCGTACGAATCGAGAGAGAGAGAGAGAGAGAGAGAGGGAGATCCTCCAACTTGCGAGTATTCGAGGATATTTTTCGTCCTCCGACATCGGAAACATACAGCGGGCTTCCGAATAGGACAGCAACCGTACAGTTCTTTTAGCCACATGTATACATATTTGTGCGTCGCGTGTGCCAGAGCCGAGAAGCCAACGTGTTTTCGCTCCTACACTTATATACTTATGTCTCTCGCTCCTTTCTCTTTCGCCTACTTTCGCTTTACACTCCTCCATTGCGGCTATTTGCCTCGCGGTTCCCGCCATTTTTCATCGGGAGAAAGAGAGAGAGAGAGAGAGAGAGAGAGAGAGAGAGAGAGAGAGACGGGTGCGACTTTCCCTCTCGCACGCTGGAAAACGCGAAATCGGCCTTGACAATATTGCCGTTGGACCAGAACTACTCCTCTCTCTTTCCTCCCCCTCTCTCCACTCTGCAGAGACACACACACATCCACGTCTGGTCGTGCACGCGCGTGATATACGCAGCCGCATTTCATATATTCCATTGTTTCCAAGTTTTCGGATCCATTTGTAAGATTAAATTTGTAATGCGAGCGGGTGCCGTTATCCCTCGGTGTGTGTGTGTGTGTGTGTGTGCGCGCCCTCACCCTCTCGGGCTTGGCTGCTGGTAAGCGCGCGCCTGAGCGCAAAGTGAGCGCTCGCGAGAGTAGACGCATATGGCAGCTCGGCCAATTTCGTCGCTCAGACTAAATATTGTCGCCGGATATTCTTCGCGTTCTCTCAGGACAAGGAGGAGGAAGCGAGAGAGAGAGAGAGAGAGAGAGAGAGAGAGAGAGAGAGAGAGTCAAGATTTTCCGATCTGGTCACTATTGCGGAATTATGCGAGACATCGTCCGTTCGATGTCTCCTTTATATATATTTATTGAGCTTTTTTTCTGGGTACACGTTGTTTTGCTTTATGCCCGTATGCTTGTTGTTGCGCGGGATTTTCCTGAATTCAACTCACGTTTGGATTTCTCTTTCCAATCATTGGTAAAATATTTTGCATATATACTTTTGTTGGTTCTGTGAAAACTATTTAACAGGAAAAATAAGCTTTCGTTAATATAGCTTTTTACAGTCTGGACCTGAAAGTGTGAAAATTAAAAGTAAAAATGTAATAATTTTATTCTTTCTTTATATAATAAATAAAAGCTGAATAGTAATCATTAAAAAGATTAATTGATAGGAAGAATCAATCGATCTTTATGAAGATTAATATCATATATACTCACACTTTTACAAAGATTAAAATGTACATTTCACACTTTCAACCCTTAGAGTATCGCTATTTTTGCCCTTAAATGAATATCTTTTTTCACTGAAAATCAGTGAACATTTGTAACTGATATGTTACAGAGTCTATCGACATTTGTATAAAGCCACATAAGTGGCTTTGTCGGTACTCTAAGGGTTGAAGAAGATTAAAAATGTACATTTTGAATGTGCGAAAAGTTATCGAATATTCTAAATAGATTAAAATTGTCAGTTTACACTTTATATCGAATACAACGTATAGGTTAATGTCTTAATAAGTGTGAAATTACGAAATTAATCTTCATAAAGATTAAAATTTAGCAATTAATCTTTTTAAGGATTAGTATACTTCTTTTATATTTTGTAAAGTGTAAAAAACATTTCTAATATCTTTTATTTTAATTTTTACACTTTTACATTCAAAAGTATACGTAATAAAAATGTATTTACGGTAAAGAATATTTTATTTATACTATCAAAGTATTTCAAAAATAGATCGTTTCACGTCAATAATATTATGACTATATAAAATAAATGTATGAAATAAAAAAAAATCCATATTTACGAAATTCTTTCAATTCATATCAGTATAATTTCATACGAAAAATAAAAAATGATAAATAATCCCGCGATAAATTTAACAATACGTCCATCACCGCCAAAAAAATCCATCCATCAAATCAAAGGAAGGCAATAAATATGTTTGTATAATCTGAAGTCCTAAATTAAACTCGCACAATGCCGCTCCCCACGGTTTCTTTCCTTATCGGCAAAAATACTGATGCGTATAGATTCCAGGATCCTGGGCGAGTCTGTGCGAATCACCCGGGCCACATTGCACTTTGCGTCACTAAATCCCTACACACGTACACATAACACGACGCACGATAGAGGGAGAGATCGAAAAAAGGGAGAATCTGGAAAGAGAGAGAGAGGGCTTGAAAATTCTCGCAAGTGATGTATACGCATACGCGCGGGCGAGGCGCTCGTGAGGGATAGAGAGAGAGAGAGGGAGCGATGGTGAAAGAGAGACATTGGACGAGCGAGAGAAGGGTGTATAAGGGCGGAGCACGCGGACTGCTCGGAGCTCGTGCGCCGCTAGATTAGCATAAATATGGCGTCTTAGAGCGGACTCGTTTATCATCGTTAGCAAAGCACACGCTTCCTGGGAGGACTCGTTCTATATATAGCTCCCAGTCACACACTCTCTCTCCCTCTCTTTCTCTCGTTGCTGAATCGCTGCGAGCTTGTTTCTATTCGCGCGAGCCGTGCAAAGGAAGGAAACGAGAGCACGAGTATATAGCGTATTATACACGCACAGCGGAATAGAACCGTAGAAGAGGATAGTTATTATGCCTACATATTACCGAGTCGGCGCGCGCACAGCCCGCGAGTATAAATAATGAGAGTAGGCTACTGTAGGCGGTCGGGTAATGGCTCGCGCTAGACAAACCGGCCGCGAATCGGTTCTGTATAGCTGCGGCCCTTATTCTGTTGGACGGTGGACGGAAAAAGCGAGTCGAGTGTGTCGCTTGCCGCTGCCGTGGATTGACTTCGAGTTGAGGGGAAATTATCGCTACATTGTTCTGTTTACGTGTGAACGATGTGAATGCCATTGTGTTACTTTATTGTTGTGCTTCGTGTAAGCGTGTAGAACTGATTCATTATATGTCGTAAAACTTTAGCATAAAAATGTGTACTTTTTAATATTGTGGCTTTAGTAACCGCGGAAGAATGAGTAAAGTTAGATTTGAATTATCTAGTATTTATTTATTGCTTGTTATATATAACCTATTTTGATGCAAATTCAAGCTTTACATTTTTTTCTTAATTAGATTTCATACTCTAAATTTGACTTGAAACATATTGAATAACTGTGACATTAATTTGCAAGACTTCAAAAAAGTTTACTGCATTTAACACTATTAATTTAAACTATTTATGAGACTTTAATTTTCACGGAGTTGATTAATTTACAAAAACAATAATTAATGTACCAATTTTTTTTATTTTAATGCCTTATTGGCGTCAATGGAAAAAGGACATTCATTATTTTATATGTATATTTCACGTAATTTTCATTTAAAACGAGTGCGTGAAAAATTTTATCACTTCGTTAGCAGAGCATTTACCATCTTTCATTTCTCAAACTGCGGTAATGTCACCGGCAATCTGCCGAACTCAGCAAAGCACTTAATTATAATTTGTTTCCATTAGCGGTAAATGAGAACGCATGCGAATACGTTATCTCAATGCCACGAGCACAAAAAGCAAAATTCAGGCAATTCCATATTCTGGGAAAACTGTATGTCACTCTAATGTGGAATCTTTTAAAACGTATATAACTATATAGTTGTACATTAGTTATATTGTATATAATATAAATATTATACATGAGACATTCCACACCGACGGGAAAATAAATGTTAAAATCGCTAATCCTCTCTTAAAAATAGTTGTAAATAGTTACCACAGTTTGTAAAAAAAATTTAGAACTACCTAGAGATCAAAGGGGTCCGAAGTGACGCCATTTTGAATAATTGAGAATACCTATCCCATTTGTTGACATTTTTGTAAACTTACTTAGGCCCTACATTTTGAAAATCAAATTGACCGAAGAATACGATAGCATTGTTTCTAGGGCCGGATCACTTCGTTTTCATTGGGCCAGGTTTTAACACACACGTGCACCGATTAAACTATCAAAAATTCTTAGAGACAGTGTTTGTTGCAGATTATTGACGAAAAAAATTCAGTGTGCAGAGGTCTCATTTATAAAAGAAAATTTGAAGAAAAAGACTTCTAAATTCTACGTTGCATGTTAAATTTCGTAAGAGCCTTGGTAAAATATGTCTCTTTCTTCAATTTTTGTCTGATAAATGAGATTTTTGCCCACTATCAATGAAATTTTGTTTCCTTTAATTATCTGTACAAAAAATGTTTTTAAAAATTATTTTGAGAAAATCCATAGTATCGAAATGATCGATAATTTCATTGGTGTATGGGTGTCTTAATGAAAACAAAGATATCAAGTCCTGCAAAAAATACTATCGTACTCTTCGTCCAATTTTATTTTCAAAGCATGGAACCTCAGTATGTTTGTGATTAATAAAAAATGTTAAGAAAGGAAAATTTGACAACTTTTCAAAATTGCTTCTGACTAATTTTATCTTCAGTTCTAAAATTTTTTTATAAACGATGATAACTATAGACAACTATTTCCCAGAGTTTCAGCGATTTTAAAATTTTCGCATTTCTCATTGGTGTGGAATAGCTCATATAGCTATACTATATATAATATTCTAGCTAGTAGTAACTTATACATAATTATATATATCGGAAATTTTTACACGGGATAAGATGTTTTATATTAATGTATTGTCATGTATTATACAGAATAATAAATCTAAAGGAACACATTACTTCGTACGTAAAGATGATCAATTTAAATTTCAATTCCGTCATAATTTTGAAAAATGCCTGTAATATTTTCCACAAATCACTGGTCAGCATGAAAAAAAAATCGATAAAAGATAAAAAAAAAAGTTTCTTGGCGGCAGCCCGGCTCTTTAGATGCAACATTTCCCGTCTCGTTTTCTCGAGGGAGCGTTTACCGCGGATAATTCATATTTATGACCGACCGCTCTATCAACCCCACTCGCCTTGTACACATTTAATTGAGTCGTTCGTGTTAGGCGCAATAGGGTGTGAACGCCGTCTATTCGTTCTGCGAGAAACAACATATGATGTATCGCCAGATTTAAGTGGAAGAATTTTGAGTTAGGCCTTTTTTCATTCCAAAAATTTATATTGATTGTTTTGATATGTTATGTAAAAATTTAGTGTTTCAGGAATATTACGTTTTGCATAAGACTCAGATGTGTCTGATATAGGGTTGTGTTAGCTATACATACGCATTCAAAAGTTAGTCTTTACTTAATTCATAAATAAATAACTATATAATGTGAATTTTATAGAAAACTATGCCACTCTTTTACCATGGATCCAACTTAGAATTTTCAATGCTCATGCAGTTGTTCAGTTTAGGATGCTCCACAAATCGCCAAAATATGAATTTGAAATTCACATTATAGAATTATTTATTTACGATTTAAGTAAAAATTGACTTTTCGATGTGACTGTGTAGTTCAAACAACTATAATCAGTAATCAAACATTGCAAGCAATAAAAGCTGTATTTATTATTTTGTACGCGAATCCATATAAGTTAGTAATTTATAGGATTTTATGGACTGCTGTGTATTGTGTTTAATTTGTAAAATAAACTTATAGAAAATAAAACAAGTAATCACGTCAATTTTACTTATGAAAATATATTAGGAATAAAAACATTAAGGTCATATTTTTTATTTAATAAAGTAAAAACTTGTATATAATTCAAGTTAAAAAATTGGGTTTAAAAAAAACACTAATAAGCATTGCCTTTGATCAGGCAAAAGTTCAGTTGCCTATTACGTATAAGATGCATAAAATATTATAAGTAAACGATCAAAAGTTGGATCTTGATGAATTACTTGAACGATAATGGCATTTTAAGAAAGAATGAATTAAAAGTGCTGAAGAAATTGAACATCAAGAAATGTGTACAAGGAAAATTAAAAGTGACAAAAGGATCGAAAGGGGAGACAGTTAACCTGAACATTTTCAGCAGAAAGCCTCAATTACTTATATCTATTTTTGCGCGCGGCGTCGCTGGGAAGCTACGACAAAGCCATTCATTTAAGTTTTCCGGTCTTATCGCTTCTTCGGTAAATCGTGATGCATGCAATACTTCTCGCCCCCAATCGCCCATAGAGAGAGAGAGAGAGAGAGAGATGTGATGAATGAGAAAGCTATTAAGTGAAATATTGCCGAACGCTTATCCACTTTGTTAGCTTCTTTTTTTTCAAAGCGCAAGGGCTGAAACCGACCCCGTGGATCGCCCAACATCGTACCGTGCGGAGCAAACTATTAAATACTAATTCCATTAAAGCACAGAAGGGTTGCACCGCCGCCTATGCCTGAGTCGTATTTCATCGCGAAAGCTTTTCAATCTGAGAAAATACTACTTGCGCCTTCGGTGCGTCTCCCCCGACTCTTCTACTGTCGCCGGTACAGGAAAGAGAGGCGACAATGTGGAGGCTAGAGGGGAATTGCTATGTGATCATACATGGGCGAAAGAAATACTCATTCTCGCGGACAAGTCTTTACGTTTTCTCTGCGCTCGCGTATACTGTAAAACTTGAATTACTTTTTCCCCGGAGATGTGCCAATAAATGCCGCTTTTATTAACCGGATCCATTCTTGAAATATAATAAGTGCTTTAAAAGGCTCAGTTTCATTTTGGACGAAATTTAAGTAGTTTCTTATGTTTTATCCTAATATGCTTTTAACTAAACCAAAAATTCCTTTTAGTTTAGTTAACAGCCAAATGATAAAAAAAATGTAATTAACAAAAAGAGTGAAGCAAAAATTTTAAATGTTAAATAAATTAGTTGGTTGAGTCAAGTTGACGCTATACTACTGATGTCTCATATTCACATTATCTTGTTCGATCACATTAAACATTTTAATTGAAAAGCCTCAAATGTTGATTTGGATGCTATTTCAAATTTGGAGGCGATTATAAAAGCTCATTTCTCATCGGAAACGGCTTCGCTCCCTACGTCTGGCTTCCAATAGTAGTCGACTTCACAAATTGACCTTACTCAGATTTTAACTGATATGTAAACTTTTCAGTTTTCCTTCGACTTCCTGGATGCAATCAACCAGAAATTCGTGATAATAAAGTGAATTTCAATTAATGCCAACCAGCCACCGCAGCACTGTTCTTTGGTAACTAATTATAAAACTGCCAGATCTATGTAGTTATCAATCATAACTTGGTGCAACCTATTCAGCTTGAATAACATTTTTTTACCCATTGTTCAGTGAGTCGCTGAGAAAGTGACTGTCACAAATAGAATAAAATATTATCAGAAACGTAAAAAATTGTTATTTTTCGAAATTCTAGAAGTACTAAGAACGGATAAAATGTTAGCATTCGAACCTTTTTTTGTATGTGCAACTTGTATGAAGGCAAAGCTTTTTAATAAAAGTTAAAGCAATCTTAACACAGCAAGTTTGAAAGTTTCACTAGCCATTTCTGACCAATTGTACGAACTACGTATAACTCAAACGCGGCAGATACACGACTTTAATCGCTAAAAGGTTTCTTCGTTTGTAAGTTTCGAGGGTAAGATATCGACTCATGATCGTATAGTTATGAAAAACGATTTCATGCTCTTCTACAGAAAACCCAATTTTTCTATAATCTTTCTTACATAGGCTTCCCACACTTTGTTATAGAAAATGTCTTTATGTACCTATAAAAATAAAATTTTATAGATAAGTGTAGGATTTGGAAGTATATGGAACACTCTTTTTTTAAGCCCACCAAACTTGAAAACATGACATTCAATTCACAGAATGAGAAGTCATTCTCATAAAAAAAATTGAGCTAGAGTTTGACTTGTAAGAAGTAGTCTGTTCCTGTATTACATCTACAGAAAAGAGTAGAAATTTAAGTCAATAATCAATTCTTCTTATTCTTTCTTGTAGTTAATCTAGTTTATCCAGTTTATGGTTTTAAAAAGATCAAATGTATTATCATTGTGCTTGTAAAGGGATGAAATATAATTTTGTATTTTTGATACAATTGAAATTGACGAGTTTGTACTTTATCAAAGTGTCAACTTATCAATTCGTACTTTTTATTCCAAATATCAAACTTGGCTTTTCCAAAGAATTTAGCTCGAAATGGTGTTTCAAAAGTACGCATCGCGAAAATTTGTCAAGCGAAGAATACACTATTAATCTAATGGTCCGAAAACACAGCTCGCATCTCGTACATACGATGTGCCAGAATGAGAAGCATGACGCAGCAGGTCGGCGACGCTTGTGTGGCTAGAAGTTCATCGTATACACGCATATAAGTATATTACAACGTCCGTCGCATGAAAGTTACACGATTCCGCATATTGGCGGTGGCGTTGGTGGACTGGCTGAAAATTACTACAGCTACGGAACGGAGCTCGCGAGCTGAGCCGCGCAAACGACATCGTGGCGCTTTAACGCCTGTACTTCTGCTGCCCTCGGCCAATAAGCGCAATAAACTCATTCGGCGGTTTATTGCGAATCGTTTTACAACGTAGTCGCCCGACGTCGCCGCCTGCCATCGTCGCCACCACGTCAATGGGGTAATGCGCGAGGCGGCGGCGGCTGCAGCAACAGCAAGAGAACTAGTTATCCAAACTGCGCTAGTTTAAATTACGAGCCGCGCGCAGCCGCGACGCCTTTACGATTTATATTTCAGGGATCCGTGAAGGGAGAGCGGAGCGGCCGCGAGACGTAAAACTGATAACCTCGAGCTATTCTCTCGCTCACTCGCTCTTCTAACTTTTCTACGCTCTATTGCCTTTTGGTTATTCGCTCGGGAATGATTCCTTGTTAATTCTGCCCGCGGTCTTCCTGTTATCCGAGTTGGGAGAGAGAAGCGATCTTAAGGGGATTCTGGTTGGATGATGTATTTTCCTGAGAGTTCGCGAATAAAATTGCCATTGTTTTGTAAAGCTATCATCTTTTATATTGCTTCTTTTTCGTCTTATCGTCTGATAATGTAAAGGATCCTTTCTCAGTACATTAGTATCTATAAATTTAAATATCAATAGACAATCAATTCTGCAATGACAAAGAGAAACAATGTCAAATATCATTGCTTATAACACAATAAGGATATTCTGTTCAAGATATTTAAGCCTACTTAATGAAAGTCATGGTTCCAAATTGGCTTTATCAACATTGAATATTTCGAGTAGATATATGTTTGCAGGTAAAAGTGTCAAAACTACAATAAGTAGAATTTATTAAAAAATGACATTAATTTAACAGACAAATCCCAGATATGGTAGGGCAATATATGCATGTACATCACTTGTTACACAAATATTTAAGAAAATTAAAATCTCCTATTCTGTTTTTGATTTCTAAAAAACGTATAAGTTTCATATGCCCACTTTTTCTTAACCATGTAACATAGATATTATCAGACGTATGATGTATTCAACAATTATCGACCATACTCAGAAGACAATAGCACCTGCACACGTGCAGATTTCGCCAGTCCGTATTCCCGCAGATCAGTGTCGTAGCAGAAACAGCAGCCGTAGCAGTAGCAGCAGCAGCAGCAGCGACAACAGCAGCAGTCTCGCAAGTCTTAGTTAATTCCCTGTCTGTCGAATCTTGTCCTAAGTGCCTTGAACACGTTGGATTTACATGCGCCGTCGAGCTTCGCTCCCTATACACGCACACACTCACACACACACATACAAACGTACACACATGCATATACGTACACACATGCACTCCAGTAGCTACTCGAAGGAAAATAGAGGGAGGGAGCGAGAGAGAGAGGGAGTGGAACGAGTCGCCTCGGGGCCGGAATCGAAACCACCTCATTACCACGCTGCGGAGAGCAGAAGAGAGAGAGAGAGAGAGAGAGAGAGAGAGAGAGAGAGAGAGACAGAGAGAGTGAGAGTGAGAGAGAAGGGCGGCTCTTCCGAGAGAATCCGTTTTGCGAATATTGGAGGTAATGTCGCGAGCGGTTTTATACAACACGCTCCCTTCGCGTGTATATATACGCGTGGCATTATAAACTTGGGCCCACCAGCGCGCTCAGAGCCTGCGGCTATCGTTTACCTCCCTCTCCTCCTCTCTTCCCCTCTGCCCGTCCCTCCATTATAGCGCTAGCGAGTGCCGTTCTGCAGCCCTGATGAAAAATGGAAATAGCTATTTGTTTTGGACTCCCATCTACAGCACGAGCGGCATTCGCCGTTTCCCATTGCTTAGTTGGCAGGCATTCGCTTGCTGCTGCTCTCTCTCTCTCTCTCTCTCTCTTTCTCTCTCGCAGTGGATGCGAGTCTAACTCGTACTACTGTTGTGGGGATTATGAGCGTTGGTTTAAATGATTATTTAGGCATTGCTTTTGGCCTTTTAAAAGCGATTCGACACGCCTGTAACTGCATTGGCACTGCCCGATTGGATTCTTAGTTGGATTGGATTTCCTTGTGGTTTTATTTTTGGAACTGGTTCGCGTGGAGATACAGACACTAGTTTTTCTACTTTAAAAAATCATTCTTACAATTAGAGGTTTTGGATAATTACAGTATATATTTATTTGTTCAATAATTTAAATAATTATCAATTATTTTAAATAATTTTGATTGCCATGGAAAAACTAGTAGCTCCCCTCGCAGAAAGAATGGATTTAGTTGTGTCGTCCGAAGTCATTACTTTTCTCGTATTTAGTTGCAAAAACCAAAGACTAGTAAGTTCTAGTGCTAGTTCCTTGGTTACCACATCCAGTCATCAGTAGTCATTATTTAGTTGTAGTGTTAATAATGTATGTTACCGCCGTGCATTCGGGGAGATTAAGAAATACAAAGCAAATCATTACATCTTGACCATAACTCTTCCAATCATTGACTTTGGTTGTCTCATCCAAAACTTTGTAAGGCTGTTAATTGGTCAAATAATTTGATTATGATATCCAAATCGTTGGTTCTAACAAGCAAACTATTGTTCCATGCTTGAATACCAGAACGACAATTTTTCATAAACTTCTACGGTTGGGTGATCTTTAGGCATATTTATGACATGCCTGTAAACAGGCATTATATAGGTTTGACTTTTGTTTCATAGATCCCTTTTCTCATTTTATAGTTTTAATTATAAAAAGCATACTTCTGGAAAATAGTCTTATATAAGAATGTAAGCATTTTTGTAAATCTTTTGACGGCAACCAATTAAACTAGAAACTTTCTTATTAATATTATAGATACCTTATATATAATTCAAAAGTATTCCTTCCAAAACAATATCATCCTTAACGCAAAGGCTGCAATCCAGTTTTCCATATAGCAGCTCCATTACAGTACTATCTAAACAGTAGGAAAAGTAAAAGAGAGAGAGAAAAAAAGAAACGCACACGCAGTATCTGCTCGGTGCCTCAGAGAGAATCGGCCCCCGTCATCGACATCAGCAGCAGCAGCAGTAGCAGTAGCGGCGGCAGCAGTGCCGCGTCGGATTCGCCGAGGTACTACAACCAAGAGAAGACGCGCGGGAGCAAACATTCAATTAAAGTTGTTACGCCCCCCCACGCTTAGCCCCGAGCTCGCGTAGCTACCAGTTCAGCGAAGGAAGGAAGGGGTTGGCTGAGCGCGAGGCGGTAGCTCTGCGCGGCTCTTGTTATGCGCGCTACGTAGAAACGCTTACGGCCGTATCACGGCGTCGTAAAGACGATTGCCTTGGCGGGGCTGTGCTATGCTCCTCGGTGTTTCGTAATGCGGGCATCTTCGCGGAGCGTGTTATGGTAGGCATTCCCTTATCAGCGCACTCCTGGCGAACGTGTCATCTGCTTCCACTTTCGTGTGGAGAGAGCCACCCGCGCGCCACTAGCTTCTTCCCTCCGGAGACTAAGAGAGATATTCTTGCAGGAGCAGCAGCAGCAGCAGCAGCAGCAGCATGGAATTCCCCTTTGACAAGCGGCCTAGAGATTTCTCTCTCTCGCTCACTCTTACTCAAGCTCGCGCTCTCTCTCTCTCTCTCTCTCTCTCTCTCTCTCTCCCTAATTAAGCGAAATTTTATCTGAACGTCTGCATCTCAGATCGTCGCAACAATTTTGTAATTACGCAGCGCGCGCGTTCTCTGTCTCCGACTTAAAGCCTTTACAGCGCTACGCTCTCTCAGTTATGATTTCGCTTGGTACAAGATTGAATGACTTTGTCGGATGGTGATATAAGCTTTGAGATGGGAAAGCTTTTACTGACTTTATTCCTAAAGCTTTCGAGGTTGTTAGAGATATGATACTTGTAGTCAACGATTTAAATGAGATGATATGTTAAAAAGTTGTTTTTTTTTTTTTTTTTATTACAAAAGAAGTGGTTTGACTTAATAGCCTTTCAATTTACGTCGACAGCTCTATCAACTGCGGGAGAAAAATCTCCCATGTCCATTTTCTATTTAAATTAACCTGATGTAATGAAATCGAAAAAGTACTTCGTTAAAATAAAGTGCTCGAATGGCTTAGAAATTTTTTCAACTTACAAGGAGAGACCAAGAATTCCGAGAAACTGATTTTGATAAAACTTTTATTCTTTCAAAAACATATTTTATTTTATTTATTAAAAACATATTTTATTAAAAGCATTTTATCAAAATATATGAGAAATCATAGATGTCTTATAAAACATTTATTACAAAGTAAATATAAATTGTACAAAATGTTACAAGAAATATTTCAAAAGTATAGATAATAAGGTTTCATTTGCATTTTAGAACGTATTATTAGCATTTTTTTTTCAAAAGTTATGAGCGATCGAAATTTAAGTTAATTTTTGTGCCTTATAATTTAACGCTTATTTCAGTTGCTCATAACTCGCTTTAAAATATAAATGAAAGCATATCATCTATACTTTTGATTTGTATTTTGCGACAATCTCTACAATGTACATTGGATTTGCTGTAAAACTTAAGAGCCAACCACGATTTCTCATATATATTTTAATAAAATAGGTGTTAACTCGTTTGACTAAATATCGAGACACATGTCTAATATACCCGATTGAAGAATGGCTCTGTAAAGTTTCATCAAAACCGGTTTTCTGGAACCCTGGGCTAGTCTGGTTAGTTAAACAAATTTTCTTGAAATGTATTAGTTAAAGAAAAAGAAGAAAACTGCATTTATTATTTTAAAAATAATTAATTTTACTATGTTTTAATGAGCTACCTATTCATTGAAAATTTCAAATGTTTGTAAATCCTAATATGTATTATATATATACAGGTAATGATGTAAAATGTAAAGCAGAGAATTATTTTACCTACTATTTGGAATTCACATGCGGAAGGCTGGTAAATGAAAGTCTCTACGTCGATACTTGCCCTATTGAAATTGATAAGGGATTTATACGCATGGCGTAGGAAAAAGCGACTACCATCTTTCGGGAGCGCCATCCTGCACGGTCAAGATGGCATTACCATAGATACATATATACACCCGCATCTCGCCTTACCTCACCTCCATACACGTATACATTTGCATACATAGTGTAAACCTCTAGCCCGCCGGCGAGGACCTCCCGCATTGTGATTTATGTATTAAATATGCCTCCTCGCGAGCCAATCCGCTACTTGAACGAATTGCCGAAAAAACCCTCTCTCATATACCCGACCTAGCTACTAAAGGTATTATATATTTTCACGCTCGACCGATCGATTGTTCCTGCACTAAAAATTTAAGGACTCCTTCTTTCTAAAGAAGAAAAAGAATCTTGCATATTTAGGGGTTACAAAACGCACACGCCTTCTATATATATGTATGTGTGTGTGTGTGTACAACAGAAGCAGGCGAATCAAAATATACGGATTAAAAAGAATGTGGATAGTCGATTCATGCGTCGTGATATGTATGGTAATACGTTTTAAATTAAAAGTCTGGTAAGCCGGTAATAATTCAAGATCCATGCTGTATATCACGGGTAATAAGCATAAATGAATAATTGCGCGATAGATAATTTAATGTGGTTACTGCGCTGTGACTTTTCCGACGCTAAATTTTTCCTATTTCGTCGTTACATCGTTTTAAAAGTAGAGCGAAGAAAGATAACTGATTATTTGAAATAAGTGATGTTATGTGTGTTAGTTTTTCTTTTATATAAACAAATAAAAACGTGCTTTTACGGAAGAATTTTTGTGACATTTTCGTGCTCATTTATTATCAATGCAACAAACTGATTTACGTGTAATAAGTGCATTTATTATAAAAAATTATACTTTTCTAATGCTTCACGTGGAACGCGAATTCGCGTATTACATTTTACTAAATT
>UELV01178596.1:0-24456 GCA_900490015.1 Megastigmus stigmatizans | reverse complement strand
TTATGAGTGCAGGTGGCGCTGTTTTTCGTATCAGAAAAGCGCGGCAATTCGTTGCTGCATTACACAACAGTCACAGCCCGCTACAAGTCAGTGAACAACCGTTAGCTGCTCTTTAAATATCTGTAAACATTTCGATAACAACTTTGTTTTTTTCTTCTGCTATTTGCATATATCAATCGTTAAGAGTAATTAAACAAGCAAACTTCCTTTTTTGTAAAACCCTCAGTAATACTAGTAAGCGGTAAGCAAGAATTAATATATTAAAGACGAAAAATATGTGAATGTTTACAGTACACCCGACGAGAACGACATGATGGCTTTCATCGACGACGACGCGATTCACGATCACCAGGACCACCATCGGAGCAAACGAGGGGGCGACGAGTCCTCCTCGTGTCGCGGCGCAACGTCCATGTCCTCCACTTCGTCACTCTGCTCGCCTTATCTGCAGAACGGCTGGTCCACGCCGCCGAGCTCAACGACTCACACTGCGACCTCGACGTCGAGGTCGACGCTGGTGAAGAAGGAAGAAGCCACAGCAGCCGCGACAGCTGCAGCACCGATGGCTGGCAGTTCACTTGTTAACAACAACAACAATAATAACAACACTAGTCATGTAAATAATGGTAGGTGTCCATTGATTAAAAGTGTATTATTTCTGAGGGTTTTTTTCCTCATGGTAACTAGTAATTACTCAGCTAGTAAATTTAATTATATAACTTCGGAGTGGATAGATATTATAATTTAAATACAATGTAAATTTGTCCTTAAGAAATAATGAAATTCTTGGAATAAATAAAAAATCAAATATTCAATACAATTTTCAAATAAGTTTTGAATGTAGAAATAAGTCTCTGAACAGATTTGTTTGTACTATCTAATAAATTTTATAAATAATTCAGTTCCAGAAAGCACAGCTGGTCATGGGTCTCCACTGCGTTCCAGTTTAAATCTTCAATTGCGTTCACATACAACTCCTAAGCTTCCAGTACAAGAATGTCCAATGTGTCCTTATAGTTCAGACAGTCCTTTGAGATTGGAAGAACATATCAATCGCCAGCATTTCGATCTAACTTCACCATCTCTTCCACCGGAATCTCCTCCCACTCGAGATAGTACATTCAATTGTCCATTCTGTGTCACATCGTTTCCCAATGCATCAGATTTGGAATTACACGTTAACATTGAACACAAAGACATATTGAGGTACTGCCTTCATCTTATAAAATTTAAAATATATTTATAAAATGTAATTTTCTATTCTTCCTTCAAACTAAAAAATCGAAAATTCATTCTAAAATTTTCTGTTAACAGCCCTGCAAAAGCAGCATCTCCATATTCGGATGTAGCAACCAGTGGTGGTGAGACTCCTTCGTGTCCAGTTTGCTTGAGCACCTTGTTCAAGAATAGTGATGAACTCACAGCTCATATCGAAGAGCATTTTACGAAAAAAGGAACCCCTTCGCCAATAACGCCTGATGCCTCGACAGATAGACTTCTTGCGCGTGATATGGAAAGGCGCGAAAAAGAAGTCAGAAGATTGAGGGAACAGCGCGAGTTCGCTGTGCTGCAGGCGCAATATGGGATGGACAATCAGGGTAACTTTAGGGATCAGAGTGTCACGAATATGCAGCGGGCTGTATATGCTGGTGAAATGTCGGTGGCAGATTATTACGAGAAACAAATTGAGCTCAGACAAGCTGAGAATAGTGGCATCGATGATGGCAGTTCGTGTACAAGAGGTAATTCTATTGCTGAAAAACTAAAATAAAAAATATTTCATAATCTCATAGATAATTATATTACAGAGAGCAAATGAATTCATTATCAAACAGAAACGTTATTTTAAACTTCTTTAATTTTATTATTTACATTGAATTAGATTTAATGCCAATTGGATAAAGAATACATAGTTTCCTTCTTATTTTGTAATTATTTTTTTATATGGAGCTTACGTTTTACATACTATTCATATTTACAATTAATTAAAAGAAACTTGAATTTGGCTAAGTAGTCAAACAACTTTCAGGGCTGGTCCCTAAGGTGCGAGCAGTCAGTCAAGCATGCAGCAATGTAATGAATACTTGGATGTGTTCAACAGTGGACCACTATGCAGTGACATATGGAGACAAAGGTTGGGGCTGTGGTTACAGAAATATGCAAATGATGATATCGTCATTACTTCAGCACACAGGATACAACGTATTAGTATATAGAGCATGGAGTTCTGGTGTAGGTAACAGCAGTTCCTGTGAAAATCCCCAGCGCAGTTCGATGCCTTCCATCTCCAGACTCCAGAAGATGATTGAGTGGGCATGGGCGCAAGGATTTGATATTCAAGGTGCTGAGCAGTTAGGAGCTAAGTTAGTCAATACCAGGAAATGGATAGGGGCAACAGAAGTGGTGACGCTCTTGTCAAGTTTAAGGATTAGGTGCGTCTTAATATGGATTGAAACGTGATTTTTTTTTTACTTTTAAATAACAATACAAAATGCTTATTGCTAGACTATTTTTATTTTATATTTGAAATATTGCAGATGTCAGCTGGTAGATTTTCACAGACCAACGAGTGCAGATGGAGGTCATCCAGAAATGTTTAAATGGGTCTTACAATATTTTCAACGAAACGATGATTTTAAACCTCCCCTATACCTTCAACATCAAGGTACTATCATTATTTAATTTAAATTTAAATACGTTACATTCAATTGTAAAAATTTGTTTTAAAAAAATTACAGGTCACAGTCGGACTATAATGGGGGTTGAACAGCTCAGAGATGGTTCTATAATAATGCTTGTACTTGATCCAAGTCACAGTCCAGCTCAGATGGCACAATTTAATAGTACAAGTAGTGCACCAGGGGCAATGAGACTTGTACGAATATCTGCTGCTGCCATGAAAGCCAGGCAATACCAAGTAGTCGCTGTGATAGGTATCATGGAGACTGAAATGCAATACCAAGTAAAGAATTGAAATATTTAAATTAATATATAGTAATATACAGATACATATTAAAATTGTACAATTAATTTTCTTCTTACAAATATCAGATATAAATTCAAATCTTATTGTAATTATTTAAATTTTCACATCATTTACTGCTTCTTTTCTGTTAAATTTATTATTTTTAAAGCCTAATAATAGTCATTGCACATTGATATTTCTGTTATTTTGTAAAAATGATATTCTAAACATTTAATATGAATCTTTACAATAGTGTAATTTACTTATTATTTGTTAATGCAATGTTTCTTTTATAGCAAAGTAAGGTGCTACATTCCTTGAGGATTCCCCAAGATAGGTGAGATTTAATGATACGGAGGACAAGATATTCTCGGAGAGAAAGATATTTTGATTTTGATTCAATTTCTCCCATAGTCCTTAAAGTTGTGTGAACAAAAATGATTTTCAGCAAAACAGCCTTGCGCTATCATAGCGATTAATCAATGTTATTCTTACATTGCAAACCATCTTCTGAGTAAACAAAATAAAATTTTAACAACATTGACATCGGAGGATAACTCAATGTGAAAGTTAATCTGCGACACCAATGTTATTCATAAGATCTTAATGTTAAGACGACGAATTTATCGAATTTATTCCTTAAGCATATTCGTGATAAATGTGAATTTTAGAGGGACTGAAAAAAAAAACAAGTAAGCTTAAGACTAAATAAATAAATGTAACATAAATTGACTTAAGCTTGAAGATATAATTTTTTGTTGATATTTATAGTCCCTCTTGAATTCTTTAGCTTTTGAGTAATTTTCGCTTAAAGCGATTGTGCTCCTGAGGCTGTCACTTTAGTTCAGATAATTCTGCTCAACTTTTGTCGAACCAATCAACAAAGTCATGTCAGTTCTTTGACCAAATCTTTCTGCATCAGGATTGGAAATGTGAATAAATTGTATTATTGTGATGATGCAATCAGTTTTTAATAAATAAAAGGACGCGTTAAGGAATCTATTTATGTGTGATCTAGTCAACTAGTCAATTTGTAGTCAATATAGTAATTTTAGTATTTAATAGGAATAAATGTAGTGTAAACAAGCGATTATTTTTTATCGTTTAAATTTTTTTACTAATTATTGAAAGGTGGTGCCTCATATTTCCATACCTAATGCAAACAGATGCCTGCACACTTCATTATACCTTAAAAGCCACTGAAAATATATAAAGTACAACTACTTTCATACTATTAAAAAAAATAAACATATTTAATTACTGAATCGACTTAAGGCTAAAGATGCCCTAGCACATAAGTCTACTGCAAGCTGTGAGAAACTTCAGTCCATTTACTTGGTATTTCATTAAATCTCTGATCGAATGCATAAAAAAATTTAATGAATTTTCATGTAACGAATTCTTATTGCAATGAATAAGTTGTACCGAATAATATTCCTCTCTATTTATTATGATAGCAAAGTATTCTTGTAACTGAAAGGGTGATGATGAACATTAATAAAATAAATGAAACGAAACGAAAATGACGTTATGTTTAATAGCTTGGAAATTTATTGCGCACAGATATGTAAAAAGAAATTGTTGTTGCATGTTTTGGAAAGGGAAGCATTTTATGTCAATAATTGACAAGTTTTGGAATTGTTATATTAAGCGCCGTAACACATTATCCATCTGTCGAATTGAAATATACGCTTTGTTAGAAACCCCAAAAAACAGTATTACATTCTTTTAATAAAAATGCAATGTTTTTCACTATGTTAATAAATTCCAATAATGCACATTCTATTGTTATAATTACTTTTGATTAAGAAAATACACGTAAAGCAATATTTAAAACACCTCTGCATTTCTTTTTATTTACTTTTACAATATCTACCTTTTATTTGATTAATATTTTTAATTATTGTATAAAATTTAAACCAAACATAAACCTTTTCCTAAAATATCCACAAGTCAAAAAAATTTTTTAAACATCCACTATATGCAATTATGAATTTTTTTATTAGTTAGGCACTAATTATTTCTATTGTAACAGCTAATTTTCAATCGGTTGATTATTAAAAAACTATTATAAAGGAAAATGATAAATGCAAATAATATACCTTATCAAGTCATTTATTTACATTATCTAACATAATGAGATTTAACTTAATATTATTTAAAGTACTGAGTTAGATAATACTTTTAAAGTAACAACATTCAACTTTCAACCGTCATGACTTTGGTCCATATTTCCTTAAATATTAAATCCTAGGTACCGCATACATGCTTTATGCGCTTCTATGAGGTGACCACATTCAGATTCTCCTTTTGTAACAATGCTGAAATAAAGAATTAACATTATATAAATTTTGTCAATAATTTGAAAGATTTTTATAATAGAATCTTTTTTCTTAAAATTTAACTTTACTAAGTATGGTTTATTGTAGTAATTTTTTTTCATTTCTAAAATAGTTTATTACATGTTTACATAATCTATAAAAAATTACGATCTTGAGTTAGATGGTGCAATAATCACACTACTGGAATAATCACTTTTACAATTAAAATTACAGCAGTACACAAATGTACAAAATTGCATTCAATGTCGTCAGAAAATGTAAATTGTTATTTAATTACTAGTTAGCTTATATTTCTATATTTAATTTATAAATTCAAATGCATTAAACTCTTGTAAAAGTAAATAAAGCAAGTATAACCTTAAAATACATCAAACAACGTACCATTCGTCTCTGACTCTTTTCGTTTCTGGACAAGCACAGCATGGCTTCAATGGCTTCTTCTCAGAGACTTGCTGAGGCTCGATTACTGCAGCCTCGACTTTCGTTTCACTATTACCCATTTTATTTGATGACAGCTGTATTCGTTATTATCTTATGAAGATGAAACGTGGATGAATATAAATATTACAATTTTGGAGAGTAGATACCTATAAGAGTAGTAAGTACCTATATTCTGCGTTAAAATTCACAAAAGCGCAAGCGCGCGCATTCGGTGCACGTTTTTCCTTCTGCTCGCTCAGTCGCAACGCGCAAAGTCACAAGCGCAACTCGCATGCAGATTGCAGTTTCGATGTTCTTCCGCTTGGTCGGTAATACAGTATCCATAGGTAGGTATTTTTTAAAATATATTTTTACATAAGATATCGCCATATATGGGATGGATAATATTAGAGTTATATTTAACTTGGCGATATCGTAAAATACTGTATTTTAAAATCAAAATGAACAGAATTTAATGTAGATTTTAGATATATTGTAGATTTTTGTATAGGAACTAGTCAAGAAATCTTTTTATAATATTTTAAATTTAATATTAATGAAAAAAATGATATGTTAAAATATTTTAAAAACAATTACTGTATTGTTCGAATTCTGTACACCTACAGTATTCAAAAAATACTTAATATGATCGTGGGTAACTTAAAATTTTAAAAATATTACTTTCACTTTTATAGAATATTTTCTTCGAAGTAATTTTTTTAAATTAAATATATTCTTGCCTGTAAGCTATTTTTGCAATTTTTGAAATGATATAAGTGTATATAATACCCATAGGCATATACTCTATATTTAGCAAATCAAATACATTGAGGATAAGGTAAATAATAAAAACACAAATGCAAGTGATTGTCTAACATTTATGATAACGTTTTATTTGATTTTTCTTAGCCGCTGCTGCTTTTACAGATCGAACACACCGCTTAGTTTTCATATATATGTAATATATGTACATATATTTGTGTCAACGTATGTATTACCTGCTTTCTGTTTCTCTCTTTCTCTCTCTCTGTTTCTCTCTCTCATTAGTCGATAAATAAATAAACTACTAAAAATAGACTTATTCAAAATCAACTGTTTTTAAGCCATTTCGAATGTTGTAGGACTATTATATGCATATATATATTTTTTTTTCAAACGCCAAACATTGTATTTTGCAGAAAAAAGAGCGTCTGGCGTTCCAGTATATCATAATAAGAATAATAATAATTCGACTCGATTCCTCGCGCTCTCCACATATGTTTTTTTAAACGTTTTTTTAGTTGCCCTCACTACTACGAAAGCGCCGCGTAGAAAATAAACAAAGCTACTCGTTTTATTTCTTGTTTTTTTAGTTTGTTTTATCTTTTTTTTTCATATTTTATTTTGTTCTTCCGCTAAATAGTCTCTCTCTAGCCTTGTCTCTCGGGGTAAGTATCTTTATTATAAACAGCTTCATCTCCTTTATCGCGGTTTGATAATTAATTCCAATTGTCACGCTCAGTAAGTATCAACACTCCGTTCTTCTTAGATTCACTCGAGCGACGCGAAACGGAAAAGCGCAGTGTTGAAGACTAAGAAAAGAAGAGATAAGGTATTACAAAGGTTCGATCGCGCGAATTTAGTTTCACGAATTTCGCACCAAAATATATATCGAGTATTCGCAAATCATAGATATACATCGTATAGCTGAACGAAACTTTTCTGCTCTATCGACAATAAACGTCCCTACGTTTTTTCAGCGAATCTATAACACATCGTCTCAATTTTATCGAGCACTTGATTGGTTATGAAGTTTTTTCTTTCTTTTGAATTTCGCTCATCGTGCCTTGCTTATATTGTGTTGTTATTGTTGTTGTTTTCTCTTTTTTTTTTCGTTTGAGGATAATAAAAAAGTTTTAGTTTGAAACTATCTACTAATTGGCACAGTATTTAATTAGGTCTATTTGATGATCAGTGAAACGCCACTAACCTTTTTTTTTGTCATTTATTACCACCGTCTTCTATAGCTAAATGAAAAGTACAACATGATGTAATATGTATGCGAGTGTCAACCTTGTGAATGTGAATGAAGCTACGTAAACGAGAGTATTCATTATTTATGATCATTCGAATTTCTTTATTTTCCATTTTGCGTCAAATGCGTGTCGCTTCTGCGACAGCAAAAATAGGTTACTCTACATTTCCTTTAGGACTAGAACGTATAACAATTTTTAAAATAAAAACGTACAAAAGTTCGATTTCTATATCATTAAGAATTTTAAATCAACAATTTAATTTAGTTTACATACTCGTATTTGTGTATTGGGCATCTGGAAATATTATGTTTGATTTGCTGTTTGCTTTTAATTTAACGCGACTCATTGCATCAATTTCATTAAAAAATGCGATAACATTATTTGAGTTTGCATTCACTGTTCATGGATTAACAAAAAAAAAAGAGTGGTTATTGATTTACACAGATGAAAACTGTACAAGAATTAAAGACACATCTTTCATTTTACTTTGTATAAAGATATTTACACAAAATTTGTGTAAAATTTCTATACAAATATTTATACCTTATTCCGTATCAAAAAATGTGCAAATTTTGTATACATAATTGTATAGAAAAATTTTCGCTTTTACACAAAGTTTGTGTAAAATGAAGAACTTAAACACATTTTGTGCAAAGTCCACAGTGTTTTACTAATGTTAGACTCAACACAAAATATTTAACACACGAAAATTTTCATACAAAACTTCCAACTGTGCAATTTAGTTGCGTCTCAAAATAAAATGATTATATCTTGGTACAATAATATTTCGCAAACGAGCAAATTAATATTTCAGATGTCCATCTCTATTAAAATGGCATCCAACGTTGTATTAACAACGCTTATCCAATGTCATATTAGAACATTGTGTTTGACCATTTTCAGAATACTATCGACATCGATGCCAATTAGCACCCGCACGAAAATATTCTTTTCCAATATTCGGTTAAACATTTCTTAGACACTTTATTCCAAGATCGCAGTATTTCTATCGTCACATTAGATAAACATCGTCACAATCGTTGGACGTCGTATCAGCAGCTCTAAATATCCGCTCAAGGTTTCTCATGTTAGTCGCAATTTTTCTCAAAACAGCTCCATCGCGGACACCTGGTAAAAGAGACAATTGCAATATTGCATGTGTCGCGGCACAGAAACGTATATAAAGGACAATAAAAAAAGAAAAACGTCCTCATTCAACGCGAATACGAAATTTACATAGAAATATAATGGGATCGGTTGCGCCTGCAAGTGGGGATAATAATTAATTATAAGTAATTAGCGCCGGAATCGCGGCGACCTTCGATATAGAGCCGCTATATTATATAGTTCGCCACTGCATGCCACTGCGCGACATGTGTGATTGATTGGATTATTTGAAGAGCCGTTTCATGTCTTTGTTTTCTTTTTCTTGCCGTTATTTTTTTTCTTTTTTTCTTTTTGTTAGTTTAGGTTCATTAGTTTCTTTGTAATAATGTTCATTATGCGCGAACTATAGTCATTTAAACGTAGTACGTGTATTTTCTCCGACTCGCAGCTGGAGCTAATAATAACCTATGACTTTTTTTTATTCTTCATTTATAACTCCTACGAATCCTTTACACCGTTATAACATTATGAATTATACATGATGCAACGCGCATCGATATCACGATGACGTCCGTGTTTTTTTTTTGGATTAGGTGTACCTACTTGGAAATAATGAGTTCGACTGAATTTTGATTGAACAATTGCAATAATAAGTAAGTATTTATGTAAATTAGTGTCAACAGGCATGCGACGTTTAATTTCGTGTATTTTCGAAGTTTAAAAATGAATGAAAGAACACTTAACGTTACACAAAATCTTGTTTTTAACAATAATGTTTTTATATTACAATTGTACTGTTGTAGCTTTATTCACTTTTTAGTTTTCTCGATCAATTTTAAGAGATTAGTTTTTGATGATTAGTTAAGAATATATAGATATTATAACAATACATCATCTTGTCATATAGTCCGTATGCATCTAAGTTCGAATATATGGATTTACAATTCATACTTTCTGGCTAACTGCAATCAGTATAGAAGAATCAGTAAGTAAATATTTTGAATATTTAAATATATTGTCCACGTACTATATATATTTCAACTTTATATTCTCACAAGTCATGCTAAAACTTTTCTTCATCCATCAATCTCACGAGGTGATCAATGTAGGCCCTGTTTTTTTTACAGATTAAAAAAGCTAAAGGACAGAGAAGCATTTTCAATGAATAAAAAATGATAAAATTCATCAATTTTTTTGTTTAAATTCAAATTAAACAACCTTTTTTGTGCACTGTACGCTGTACGCTGTTGTTGTAAAGATTGATCAAAATGCATTACGTGAGTGATGATTCTTTCCGGTCTCAATGAGTCATCAAATTCGCGACTTTTTTTCGAATTGAAATATTTTAATTTATAAAATAAAACCAATGGTCAAACAAAAGGCAGCGGACACAAGCTGTATTATGAATATTGCAATCGAACAAATTCAATCGAACTCTTCTCACAGTACAAGTATAGGTACATTTATTTTTCTTTATCATCTCGATTATCGTGATTGCCGCTGAAACACGCTAACATACGCTTTCTTTCTCTCTCTCTCTCTCTCTCGCACTTCGCCAAGTTACAATTATTGCCAAGATTGTGTGCCGGTGTATGTATACAATACGATTCCCACTGGGTGTATGTGTGTGCGTCGTTTATAATATCAACGTCGATCCGATATGGCAATACGATAAACATCGCGTTCGAGTTATGGTTCAGGCGCCGCGCGCGGAACCGGAAATGACGCGACGGCCAATCGATTCGCGTGCGGCGTCCCCCGTTTTTCCATGTCGTGCTTCTTTGCACGTCTTTTCTCTATCCCCGTATATATCCTATTATCGTTTCGTTCGTTTTCGAGTGCAATTCGATCTTTAAAATCTTTGATACTTATTATAATAAATTCAAAATCGAATACAGCAATATTTTTTCTGCCTTGAAGTAGTAACTGATTTGGTTTAAAAGTAATGCAATTAACTTATGACTTATTGTTGCTCTTTACGACTGCTGTTTGAAAAGAATTTCAAGTAAATAATGATTTTGGCTTACACCGAGATCATGGACAAATAGCACTTTGATAGATGAATCGCACTCAAAAATAACATTAGAGACGCTACTTATACTTTCTTCAATCTTTCATCGAGAAGTTATTACACAGCATAATATATATTTTTCCTCTACTTGATGACGTCATATTTACGTACTGGTATATAGCTTTTGAGCATTATACACTTGCGCAGATCGGCACTGCTAATCATTCGAATTGTAATATTTCTCGTTAATTATGAAATTGCACGCGGGAAACGGAAGGAAAAAAAAGATTCCTTTATGTACTTTTTGATTATATATCGATTAATAGTTGCTTTGATGAAATGAATAAGCTTTGTTAACCGTACAAACTTTATTGAATATAGGTATCAGTTTTAGCAGTGCCGATCTGTTCCATTAAGAGTATTTAACGCGATTTCGATCCCGAAGAAAGAGGACAGATTTTATTTTCTCCCGGACTGCCCCACGTGTAGTAGTCGACTTGGGAATAGCGACTGACGGGATCTCTTCCGTGATGAAAGGACCCGCCGTTGACTTTCTTTACGTTGCGATTCGTTGATAACGGACATAATTACTTAATTTTTCCTCTCGCGCGCGCACTCCTCTTCTTCCCCTGTCTTATCTCTCTCTCTCCCTCTCTCTCTCTCTCAGTTGTAATCACCTTGTAAATCCTGTCGCTGTTATTATACGTATTTTGCTTTGCGCGATATGAAATTTTACATCTGTCTTGTTTTCTTTTCTCGTAAAGATATAATTGACTGTCTACCTCGTATACGACTATTATAATACAATAAATCACAATTAATAATGTTACAATCATACAATTAATTTATAATTTGATGATATGTGCGTCGAGATGTGTCAGGCGCTTTTATAAACCCTTTTCTTATCGTGTGTACTTTGTTTTTAGCCGGTACGTCTTTGGCTTTCTTCACTTTTTTGTTTGTTTGTTTGTTTTAAAATACCCTATAGTAATATATAATATTTCTTGTATATCTATATATCTACATATCGGTTAACAATATAACTTTGGCAAATTCGTGTTTTAATGATTTACTTTGTTTTTTCTTTTAAATCCCGTATCTGCTTTGTGTCACCCCGCGCTGTGTATCACCGTAATTTTCTCATAATGCGTCATTCTATAAAAGTGAAAGTTTCCCGCGGACAAAACTATTACCGGACTAAATCTTCGCTCTTATCGAGTGATACTTTATACAAAAATTAAGGGTTTTTCCATCCCAGGGCAGACGCGCGTTATTTGGTTTTCGGTCGCTATTCCGAAATCGACGGCTCTTTTATAGTGTTTTTTCCTTTTCTATTTTCCTTTTAATATAACCATTAGTTCTGCTTTTTCTTTATGCTCGCTCGAAAAATACGTCTCTAACGCACAAACGTGCGATTTGAACGCGCAGGCAGGTAAAAAATTGCTTTTGATTTTTCGCCGGAGAGGGGAAACGGAAGTTACATAATTTTAATGTGTCACGCATGTATAGTCTCTCGATTCTTCTCTTTCTTTCACTTTAGGCTGGAGAGGAAAAAGTATATGTATATATATATATATGCGTAGGTCGAAAAACTCGAGTATACAATATACATTAGTGATATACACTCTTGAGCTCTGTATAATGTAAGAAACGCTGTATACGCAAAGCTGCGCTGTATTTCTTCTTCAGTTTTTTTTTATTTTTACTTTGTTTATCTCTCTTATGTTATCGTTTATTATGCTCTGTTTAACATTTTTTTTTCTTTATTTTGCATGCTTTTTTATTTAGTTTTTCTTAAAATTCCTTAAACGTCTTAAGTTTCTACATCCTCTTTTGGAGTTTTGCATTATCTTTTTAAGCTAATAAATATCACCTATTTAGTTCCGGAAAATTCGAATAAATCTAATATGCGTTAAACTCGTATTTTTTCTTTCTTCCACTGCTCCACTTTCCCTTGCATTCTTTGGTATTATTTCATTTTGCTTGTAGTTGTATTTCATCTTCGAAAAAATACGATGATAAATTAGGCTCGTAACGGTGAATTAACAAGTTTCTCACGAGAACTACATGTAACTCGCATTCAGACATAGGATATTTCGAGCACCTTTGATCCCTCATACTACGTCTTTTCAAAATTATTTCCAAAACATAATACCTTCGATTTACAAAAAAAAAAGTATTCAGTCGCATCAAAGTTGTTCAAATAAACAACTTTAATCAAAGCTGCTCGATAAAAACCTTTCTTTTGCGTTAGCACGGCTAGCAATAATTTTCCCGTTCAAAAATCAATTTACTACGCTTTAAAAAAACAAAACCGTTAAATTTCAACAAGCACTCGACATAAACAAATCCAAAAGTCTTTCCATCATCTCCACCAAGTACTACCCTACGATATATTCGAGTAAGTACGTATTTCTTCCGTCTCTCATCGATCGTCACGCGCACTACGAAATCGCCGAAACGAACGCAACCTTTTATGTCGGTTATCGCGGGTACCGATTTTACAGGGTATTTAAGGGGGGCGGCGGATAAGGGATGTCTATTCAGTTTATGAGAATGCGAGGTCGCGATAAATGTGGAGATCTGCGCAATCATGATTTCACTAACTACTACCGGTGTGTATTTACAGAATATCTACACAGAGGGGAAATGAACGACTCTCTGACCGATTTTCTCATCATCTGCTCTGATAATGTGCTGTCCCCAGTTTTTTTTTCTCCCTGCGAAAATCTTTACCCGATATATCTGTTGAGATAATTCGGGTGCTAAAACTCGCGTACATATTTGATTAATTTACAGGATAGCGTCGAATTAATAGTAAAAAATTTTGTCGATCGATTCCTCTAAAGCTTTTCAATTGATTTCTCACATCAGTGTATCACATATTATTAATAAAAAACTTAAACAAACAACGCATATAATCTATAAATCATCGCATTTCTCTTTGCTCGATTTGTAAATTTTCACGACAGCACAGCACCAAATCCATCGAATTCATAAAAGAAACTCTCGTCGCACGTTCCTTTCCATATAAGATTCGTCAGTGCAACACTTGTACATATTCTTTACACAAAAATGTATAGTAATAACCATTTTTTTTTGATTTTTCACTCTCGATGTGCATTTTCTTTTCTGCCTCCCTCTCTCTCTCTGTCTCTCTTTCTCTCGCTCAATTGATAAAAAACGTCCACCTCCCGCTACCTACAAGTGTCCTCTATAATTACATAATAGAGCGAGTTCCGAATAAAAAAGAAACAACAAATTCAGAATTTAAGTTAACAGGGGTCGAGCGTTTCGCTGTCGTCGAACGTAAATAGTTCTTAAAAACTAATTGCAAACCTAATCGCTATCACATGTTTTTTTCCCCGTAAAAAAAAGACAAACATAAAGATCTCGTTTTGTTACGGTTCCAAAGTCTTTCTACAAAAATGACGGATCTCGCAGACTTTTTTCCCGACCTGACCGAAAAACCGAATCTATAATACTCCTCGACGCTATAGTTAAAGGATCGCTAATCGATAAAACCGCCTAAATACAAGAACGATGCGCTCGCACGTTTGGCCGCTTCGTGTATATATATATATATATATATATATGAGAATAATATAAGATCGCGTTCGGGGTGGTTGGGTTTGGGGTTAAAAGAGTGCGTTGTAGCCCTTGCGGCGATTCACTTGACGTCGCGCAGTAGGGCCTCCTCGGCCTCCTTCCTGCGCGCCTTCGCCTCCTTCTTGGCTCGCTTCTTCTCCTCCTTGGCGAGTTTCTTCGCCTCCTTCTGGCGCGCCTTCTCCGCCTTCTCCTCCTCCTTCAGTCGCGCCTTTTCCGCCTTCTCGCGCTCCTTCTCCCGCTCCTTCTCCTTCTTCGTCTTCTGCACCTCCTGGGCCACCGTTAGCTGCTTCGGGGTCGCGCCCGACGACGACGACCGCTTACCCTTCGCGCTGCCATTGTTATTGTTGGCATTGTTACTGGCACTGTTGTTATTGTTGTTGTTACTGTTGCTGCTGTTGCTACTGTTGTTGTTATTGTTGTTGTTGATGTTGTCGTTTTTGTTGCTGTTTTTGTTGTGGTTGTTGTTGGAGGTGTTGCTGGTGGTGGTGGTGGTGGTGGTGGTGGTGGTTGATGCGGTAGTGCTGTTGTTGTTGTTGTTGTTCGACGCGGAGGATGTAGAGGAGGTGGAAGTGGTTTTGGCGGTGGTCATCGATGAGGAAGCGTGGGCGACGTTGCTCGTTGACTTGGAGGTCGATGCGGTCGTCGTGACGGATTGGCTCGCTCGCGGCGACGGCGACGTCTCCAGCTGCGTCACTATCTTCTGCGCGCACCTGTTTGTCAATTTACTGCTTTTAGCGGACTTGGTGATTTGACTGCACTTAGGAAAATGGCAAGTGGACATTGACACTTTTAGACATCACCGATTAGAATGGGAAATAAATGTAGTAACTTTTTCCTGCTTGTTCGTGCTGGAAACTGAATTAAAAAGTTCGGACTAACTGTCTCGAAAGAATCGATTTCGTTCCGAAAGTGTCAATGTGCTTTCTTTGAATATATAGATAAACGGTATTACTTTGCGTCATAATTAATCTCCATATAAAATATGTGTATATGCCAAGCAAAATTGAATTTATACTCGCAAAGATTTAATTATAAAAGTGATAATAACTTTTTTAGCTTCATGGAAGAACAGTATCTCGATCTGCATTTCAATTGAATGTACAATGAATTACAAAAGTACTGATTTATTCCAACAACTTTAATACAGCACTCGAGCTGAACAGAGATATTTAAGAATTTTAATTAGTTTCAATTCAGAGAAAGAAGTAGGATAAGGATATTTTTTTTACCGTAATCGGGTGGACGCCTTTCCAACTCTGTAATCCCTCTGGAACTCCCTGATTGGAGGCAGCCTTCGCTCTCGATTCTCTCGCAAAACTTCCTCCTCCTCGGGCGCCGGCTGTATCGGATCTTGATATTCCTGGAAATATACAGCCAATTTATCCTATACGTGCATCAAAACCATTTTTATATGCATAGCCCGTTTACATGCCTTTGCAATTTATTTTTCAGAAGGCGGAAAATTACTTTCTGAAATATTAATAAGATTTATGCGAAAAAAATTACGCCTTCGAACTTGTAACGCAATCATGTACTTTTTTATCGTCTAATCTTTTTCAATCAACATATATGCTTTAACTTTATTGAGGGTGAAATTATTAGCTTGACTTGGATCTAGCATAGGCAATTTGAAAATGATAAGAATCTCAAAGTTGAGTAAGTATTGGTCGTAAATATAGAAAATTAAGTTTTTAAAGGAAAAAGCTAAAAAATTCTGTATCAAGAAACTGATAAACTGTTAAAACTATTAAAATTACTCTCACAAAAATACTAAATAATGATGTAATAATACTGGGTAGCTGCTTCCAGTTGGCCATATTCTTAGTATAGCATTTTCAATTTACCTAACCAGGTCAGTAATCATTACTAACCCCTCATTCTTTGTATTATATAAGCATTGCGCATGTAACAATATTAGAAATAAAATAAACTGTGCTGTGAATGTACATTGTCGGTCACCTGAATGCGCATTTTCATCGAATGCGTCTGCGTTTTTCGGAATGTGGCACCAACGGGTTGTCTCACTCTCGAGGGCTTGCCGAGGCTCGAACTCCCAGAGCTTCCGCTGCTGCTGGTCGACGAGGATGTCGCCGACGATACGGAAGACACGCCTAAAATTCGATATTTTATGATGGTTACATTCAATAATTAATGAATATAATTTTATCAATTCTTATAAGAAACAATATACTGTGTTTATTGCAATTTCCTTGATCAATTTTAACATCACTCGTGCAGAGCTTTAAAAATGAAAATTTCGTGAAAAATGTGTACAAACCGGATATGGACGAGGATCCGCTGGCCATGGAGTAAAGGGACGCAGAAGCAGGTACATTGCCGGAGGTCCACCTGCCGCCGGGACCAGAGACGCCGACCGGCATACCAGCGCCCATGTTGTACTCCGAGGCGCTCTGTGGCAGTACCCATGATTTGCCCGACATCGAGTACTGCGTTAACAATCAAAAATAAAATGTTACCGTTCATCTCGTAGAATTTTAGTTGAATGCTACTGTTGCGGAAAGACAATTTATTGAGTTGTAATTTCCTATTTTTTGTTTGTTTTATGGGTTTCGGTTGCGTTCTATTATAGTTTGGGAAAGTGGAAAAGAATTATGTTTAAGTTGAATGTTGTTTGGAAATAGAATAAAAAAAAAAAAAGAGAATTCGATAAAAGAAAGTTTAAATAAGTTGAGATTTAGATTAAAGGTTCCGCGTTCTGATTATTTAGTTTAAGTTTATTTATTTGTGTAGGTAAATTGATTCCCTCTGCGTTTGCGATTTCGGGAGGTTCGCGCGATTTGGAACTCAGGCGATTGAAAATATACCTGCGGGCGAATTCCACAGCGTCTTGGTGTAAACATTGGCGAGCGACCGCATTCCAGAGCGAAATATAAATGTTTGTGTATGCGATCAAGAGCAATGTTTAATATATGTAATGGAATGGAATTGTTATGTAACGAAGATGCGTAGTGATTATGTATATGTATGGATGAGCGTTGGTTTGAGTATATCTACTACATTTATACGGACGCGTGAGTATGGATAAGCGTGTGAGGAACGTACGTGTACGCGGGCGCCTCGAATAAAGGAGACAGGACCAGAGAAAATTAAAGGAGAGATTTTTGTGAGGGGTTTCCGCGACATGTGCCCACCTATGTGCCCGGGAAAACCGAGAGGTGACCCGGGGCCTTGAAGCCATTTTTTGTGCCGAGGGGAGGATCCGCCCCGAAGCCTAGCGATTCTGAGAGCTGGAATCGGCGTGCGCAAGTTTTCCGCTAGGATAACTTGTGGCCGCGGTGCTAACGGGACATGTCGAGGGACCTTGTAGGAACCGCGTGGAAAATTAATGAATCTTGACCAATCAGTGGTAAGCTAGTTGAGTGGATAAGAGGGGGAAAAATTGGGAGAGCCGGAGCGCAAGTGCCGCGCGGTTCATTCTGGATCTGTCTCCTTTCCGAGGCGCGCGAGTGTGCGTAGATTGCGAACAAATTCGGATTGTAAGACGCCGGCAATAAATAATTTATAATAAAACAAAGTTATTAATAATAGATTTGTTCTGTTCGTTAATTTGAAACTGTGATTTATTTATTTAATCCCCACTACATCCTAAACAGCTACGATATTAATTATACTTTTATACTTTTATACTTTTTTTTTATTAATTATATACTTTCATAATTTTCTTTTTTTACTTGAAATTTCAATGTTTGTATTAAATTTTATTGATTTTGTTTCTATTTTGCCTAATATAGTTTAATGAAAGTGTATTTGTATATCTTTTCATCTATATTATTCATAATGGAATAGTCATAAACTTGAGTTTTTATACAGCTGTTTGAATTCAAATAAAAGAAAAATGCGATGGATGCGTTTGGAGCAAGGAAGAAACATGACTTACATCTCTAGGAATAAGAGTTTGCTTCAATCGTAAAATCTTTGCTCTACATATCACGCATCTTAAAGGTAGAAGTCTCTGAGAAACAGCCATTTGTATTGTTTTAACGAAACAGCGCCTGCAAACAGACACGACTTTAATTAATTACTTATAATTTCGTCAATCGACTCAGACTTCTCACAATATTGCACTTCAATTAAAAGCAGTAAATAAATACAGATAAAATATTAAGCACAGCTGTGCCGTAGTGAAAGAATTTAATTCATCGTCACAGTTGTTGAAAATATACCAGCTGTTTGAAATAATAGGAACAGCTGTGCAAATCGTACCTGCAAACAACTCGATGACCGCAAGGCGCAGTTTGCATCGTGGCGCGAGCATTCACGCATATCACACACTGTAAACAGAAAAGAAATGACATACGAATTAAAAACATTTATTTCCAATTTGTTTATCATATTATTATCTATTAATTGACTACGTAGGATAATAAGTATGGTGTGTATAATTTTATAAACTTGTTTTTGGTAAAAGTATGCAATAAAAATATTATTATGATGAAGGCTAAATCTTTTGATCCTGTACAAACATTTTTTATACGCTCCGTGTATTTCCTAAATAATAATGAGAATACTATACAATCTTGATAGAATTATAAATACGACTAAAAGAAAAAAATGAAATAGAAAGAAAAAGAAACAAGAAAAAGTTGGAGTCAATGATGCTCGAAATTTTTCCTCGGAAATCTCACTTTCTCGAGAACCCGAAGCGATACAATAGCAAAGCTCGGGATTGAATATCCAACCTTGGACCCGAAGGAAATCCAATACGCGCCTGTCTTCGGCAAACGGGTAACGGAAAAGCAATTCTAACGCTTCTGCGTTCAGTTTACCACGTATATATATGCCATCGGGTGCGCCCTGTGTCGGTGTATTTATGAGTATGTACAAGACCTCTTTCGCAAACAGCAGCCCTTTCAGTTTAGCGAGCAAACTGTATGAATGACTAATAGCGAGGACCCATTACGTTTCGTATTCCTAAGGGAAATTGAATGCTGGACAGAGCAAACTCGTTGGACAAGTTAATGGGCTTCTACTTGGGCCCCTTCTTGTTTCTTTTCTAACGATTTCTATGAATTTATTATTGCAATATAAATATTCACTGTATGCAAAGTAGTGAATAAATAATTATGTACGGGAATATATATATGAATGGCTGTAAACGCATGATGAATTTGTCGGTTTGTGTTGATCCGTTTGAATTGGTTGATTTGGATGAATGAGTTTGATTATTGGAAATATTTAGTTCCTTTAAATACTGGATTTAATATTCATTTTAAAAATGTGTGAATTAATGACGACAATAAAACATTAAAATATTTCATTTCCGATCATTTTAAAATACGCGTTTTTCTTTTTATACTCGATCGAGTTATTCTATTTGGTTTGGAATCAGGCGTCAAATGGTAGGATCTGTGTATCATTAAGAAATAGATGTATAATATCTTTTTTTTAAAACAATTTTATTGATTCATGACTTTTTATGTACAAACACTTAAAATTATAAATGCATTTATATATTTAAAATAACAAATGCAGTTATAGTGTGCGATGTACACATAATTTACTCTGAAGAGTTGGATTCGCTAGATTCCGAAGAACCTCTGGACTCGCTAGATGATGACGACTCGTTGGATTCATCGGAGGATTCTTGTGCTGAAAATTTTAATATCCCACAGTCAATTAAGTGACAAGAATTTAAAAAATATTATAATGTAATGTACTGTTGATTATTGCGATATTAGAAATTTGAATTCAAATGCATTAAGTATTAATTTACTAATCTTTTCAAAATTTTTAAAAAAGTGAAAATTTATCTAAGTTATATTTTTTAAAGTTACTATTGTAACGTTACTTTTATGTATAGCATAAATATTGGAATTTTTTTATGATAAGTATACTTACGGCGACCAGGTCTTCCACCAGGACGACCACCAGGGCGCCCACCAGGGCCTTCAGGTCTGCCACCAGGTCTACCACCAGGGCGTCCTCCAGGGCGTCCACCGGGGCCTTCAGGTCTGCCACCAGGTCTACCACCAGGGCGACCGCTGGGGCGTCCACCAGGGCATCCACCTGGGCGTCCACCTGGGCGTCCACCTGGTCTGCCAAGCCTACCTGGCTTAGGTTTTGGTGGACGTTCTTCTTGAGGTGGTTTTACCTCAGGTGGAGTGACTTCTTCTTCCTCCTCTTCTTCCTTTTCCTCTTCTGCAGGTTTTTCCTCCTCAGCTGCTTCTGATTCTTCAGCAGGTTTCTCTTCCTCAACTACCGTTTCTTCTACAAGTTCTTCCTCAACTACTGTGTCTTCTACAACTTTTTCCTCCTCAACTACTGTTTCTTCTACAACTTTTTGCTCCTCAACTACTGGGACTTCTACAACTTCTTGATTCTCAGCTGCTTCGGATTCTACGGCGGTTTCTTCTTGATCAGCTGTTTCTGCTGCGGTATCATCTTGAGTCTCCGCAACTTCGTTGGTATTGGAAACTACAGAGTCACCGGTCTTAACTGCATCAACAGATGTGTCGATTGGTGTTGCTGATGCCTATTGAAAATTTTAATAAAAGATCAGTAAAAAAATATTTCAGAATGACTTAAATGAAATGTTTATTAGAATTTGTTTGCATTCAAAGGATATTTTATATTTTTAACAACATAACTAAATATAGTAGATATACACATACTACTAATTAGATATAATATTATTATACAAATATAAAATTTATCGACCTCATAATCAATCAAATTTTAATAAATTTAACTCTGAGTTTCATGTAAGTAAATTCAATTTTATGCTTAAAAGCAGAATAGTGATATCTGGAATATCAATAATAAAAACGAGTATATACTTACTCTGAAGACGAGCAGTAGCAGAACTAGCTGCAAGGAGAGTAATGCTGAAAGCTTCATGATGCTCAAAATCCAGAATGTACCGAAGTACTGGTTTGACATTGGCACATTTTCAGCTTAAATAGGACCGAATTGTCACTTACGTATTCAAAAGATAAACGTAATGTTTACAAATTCGGCATGATCCAATACGCGTGAACACGTGCAGTTTATGAATATTGAATAATTTGTTTTTGCACTTAATTATTTCGGACCAGCTGTGTATATCTTTATCGTAAAATAATTAGTAAATGTTGAAATTCTTTATTAATGCAAGTTTCGACAATTGTACAGTCTTAACTTTCTGTCAGTTTTGGTTTGAAACTGAGAATGAGATGTTCACAAAAGGTTTAAATCTCTTACGCACGGGTTTATATAGTTATTCTATGTATTTTTGATGTACAGAATCTGATTAAAAGAAATATCATTAACGTAGTTTTTTTTTGCAAAGAGCACATCTTATTAAAATGTAAATCTAGATTGTTTATAAAGAAAATACTTTATACGTAAGGAATAATACCAAAATCTGTTATCTTACACGAGAATTTTCACTTAAAAACCAAAATGTAGTTTAGCAAAAGTTTTTTACATATATATATTATAAGATTTGGGAAATCTGATATGAATATTTGAAATCATGGATATCTTTAGACCGTATTTTTAATTTATGGGGCCTAAAGTTTTCTTGAAGCTTCCGTAATCAGTCATCTAAATAAATATTAGTAGAATTCTTCGTAAACCTTCTCCAATACTATTTTTAGGTACCTTAAAGTTGTATTCGCTTGTGTAAAAAATTACGTTTGTAATAATATGACCACATGGGTTGATGAAGTACTTATGATACTTCTTCATTTATAACTTTCGAAAAATAGCCTTAATTGGCAACAAAAATAACTGTAATATATTTCCGCTCATAGTACTTCCGGTTACTACTAGATGTATATCTAATCAATTAATGTAAAATTTATCATAAGTTTTTTTTTGTAAATACAACTACAAAAATGTTTAGCTTCATAATTGATGAATAACCAAAATATTCATTAAACTTTGGATTATCCATTTAAAAATAATGGAGGTCGTCGACACTGACTCCTAATGAAGTTCTAAGGAAAACTTGTATTATTCCTTCATGTATAAAGAGACGTTTAGTTCCTTTCTTGACAGCAAATATTTTAAGAAATACCTCGATAGTTGTACTTTCGAAATGTGTACATAGTTTTTTGGGGTTTTTTAGTTTAAGGATTTAAGTCTGCAAAATGGCGTCAAAATTACTAACGTATTTCTTCAACTTTTAGAGTATTCTGATCATATCCAAAACATTTGGTTGATTCGTATGTATCCAAATGATGAATGTGACCACCTTTACTTTCATACTTTCAGTATGGTATTATGTGATACTATCTACTTATAATCGTCATAACCAGCTGTTCTAGCAAAATAATGGAAATATGCTATTCATGTTTTTTATGTATTTTTTCTCATAGACTACGATTCTGAAAATGATTTAGGAAAATTTCGATTTTTTGTCACAATCTGTTGAAACAATTTGTTTAAACAAATTCATTTTCCAAAAATAATGACAAATTCTTAACCGACGACTCAAAAATCTTCGGAATCCATATACAACTTACACATAAACTATAAAAAAAGCTCGTTCCAATCACAAAATTTGAGTATTCTAAAAGTTGAAGAAATTTGTTAGTAATATTGCCAGCATTTTGCAAACGTAGCCCTTTAGAGAAAAAAAAACGATGTACACATTTTGAAAGTAAAACTATCGAGGACACGATTCGTGCACTTTATAGTTTGGGAAATAGTACGATAACACTTCCAAAATATACAATGATAAAAAATGTTACTAGAAAATTTGTATTTTTCACTTTGTTTGTAAACGTAGGATAAAAAATGAGATTTTCTAGGAATTTAAATTGCACCATCGGAAAGAGGGACCTCGAAAATGGAGGAAAAGACACTTCACGTATTTTTTTTATTGGCATTTACATAGTAAATAATCCGGTAAAAAAGGGCACGTGCACAACATATCCTTGTGACGCTAATAGGTTAATACATGTAAGTAATAACAGTCTTTCTTGTCAAGTAAGGTGGTCTTTTTTTTTTTAAATCTAATATCAGTTATAAACTTTAAATGATCACTCATTACAACAAGGCAAGTCTGTCAATGATGGCGGAAAGGAAACTCATCGAGGACATGATGATTCTTGAATCGATATTATTCCTTATTCCTTATACAGATACGGATATGTGTAATAAATATTTGATAATAATTTAACACAGCTGGCAAAATAAATAAAAAATACATATTCTGCAATTATGTAATATGCATAAACATTAGGTTTACATTCAAAGTTTAGGCATTTTTTGTTATCTTCCAAACTGTCGAAGCGTGAGCATGGTCCCATATAAATGGCGTTGGGCTATTACCAAGTCAGTAATTCAGTATACTACCAATCAAGCGTCATGAAGCTTTTTGTGTTATTTGCCTTTTAATTTGTTTTGTTGCTCCTCGTCTTCAGAGCAAGTATTTCTCACAAATAACTTATTCGAAATAAGAGAACTCAATTAGTATAGAAAACTTTTAAATATAGAGAAACTAAGTTCTATCAAAATAGATGCAAATTAAATTAATAGTTGAGTAACTCCTTAAAAATACTTCTGAAAAGGCATCAGCACAGGCAGTCGAATCTACTGATGATTCTGTCAAGACGAATCCGTAGTTCCCAATGTTGATGATGCCTCTGAGACTCAAGATGTCACTGCGGTAGTTGAGGAGGAGGAAAATGTAGAGACTGAATCCGTAGATGAAACTGTTGTCAAAGCTACTGAAGTTGATGAAAAGGTTGCCCCCGAGTCTGAAAATAAAATGGAAGTAGCTAACGAGGAAGAGGAGGTTAGCCCACCTACACAGGAAGAACGTCCACCGAGATACACTGAAGGTATACTGTACTGTCATTATTTATATGAAACGTTTTCCTCTTGTTAACTGTTTACTACTTTTTAGTGCTTTCATTTTTCATCTTTATAATGTATTTCTAGAATACTATTTCTACAATGTATTTCTATAGTAATATCGAGACATAATACCAGCTTAAAGCTTTCTCTGAAAATTTAGACATATATATATATATATAT
>UELV01178591.1:0-41382 GCA_900490015.1 Megastigmus stigmatizans | reverse complement strand
GAGAGAGAGAGAGAGAGAGAGAGAGAGAGAGAGAGAGAGAGAGAGAGAGAGAGAGAGAGAGAGAGACTTGTTAATGGTAGATAGGATAGCTTCTCTGTATATGTATTTAGCTCGCGTGAATTCTCAAGTTCCACGGGACACGCGAGATCCGCGACTCGTGATCGTATTCGAGCTTTGAGCTCCTCCGGCTACAATGCACACGACCAACCTTCGCCGTGAACAACTTCCATAACGTAGGATTACACCGATAGGTATACACATGCACGGTTTGTAATCCGTGGGTGTGGATGTGTGCGCGTGCGTATATCCGAGGATGTTTTATCGTTGAGGGCAAGGCCGTATGTATTCGTCCTCTGGTGACGTTTTGCCTGATATCTATGGGCTGCGAGATATATAGCGATTCTTTGAATTTTGAGAATTTCAAAGGAGTGTTTTGTGGAAGGATTGCGTATGGAAACCGTATAAAAATATAATTTATACAATACAGAAAGTATATATTTTCACACGTGAATCATATGTGTAATGCGAATGGATTAGGTAAGGCATATTTTAATTGGAGAACAATCAGTTCAGTTTAATTTCATCAACTTGATTATTAGATATTGATGTTATGCGATTTACCTGCAGTCATTGGTTATAGATCTATATCGTTAAACTATCGCAACATACCTTCACTTCTTCTGCAACTTTTTGCCTTCCTGAAAGTTAATACAACATTGCGGTTCCGAGGAAATTCAAACCAGTAGAATCAATCTAGATATATATATCTCATGAAATCGTTGCGTTAAAAAATTTGGTCAATCGCTTTTATAAGTAACTAATGTATACATATAAGGGCATGAAAACATTTCTTCGTCAATCGACAAACTTAGCATGCATACATATATATAATACGTCAGTTGGCAAAACAATGAACCCGGAAAAGCGCCAGTGCAGGTAAACTTTTATCGGACGTCTTGCGTAATCGCGCCATATGTAAAACTAATAATTGTTCCCCGGCGGCTCTTTTTACAACGATTTAACGGATCTGCGTATATACATATGTGTATATTATATGTGACCGTTGCACGCGTGCACATGTACCATTGTTTCAAAGAGCGCAAAGACTCGCGCGTCTGCACTGCGTTATTATTCCCGCTTATTATATATATATACACACATTCTCCGAACTCGTGCGCGAGATTTTAATACTGTAAATTGCGCTGAATGTGGGAAATGAAGTGGTTTACTGTTTATATATTACGGCGGATACCTATCTATATACATACAATGAAAATTGTTAGTTTATGCAAAAAGGAGGGCACGACAGCTGTTCCGCTTTGGATATATACAGGTATCGTGTAGCAAAAATGAAATCATGAACCGTAATGCAGATAATGAGGCGTGATCTTGTCATTTACTTTTCCCACCTCGCTCAACTACTCCCGTTGGCTTTTCAATTTCCAAATCACTACCAAAGCGACCATCTTTACTAAAAATCACCACTTTAACAATACGCGTCGCTGCGGATAGCAGAAATCTGAAATGTTTTTCCTCCAAAACGCAACACCGAGTCGTTCGCCAACGTGTTTACCAAACACTCGTATTAAACGAGTGCGCGCGCGCCTTCCTCAATTTTCCCAGCAGTTCGTTATGCGTGAATTCCCAATTGTTCCCGGTAATATTACAGGAGCGAGAGCGAATATTAGCAGCGATCGGTCCATCCAGATCCTCAACGACGATGTTATCCAGGGTTACCCTCCTCTCCGGCGTGCCTCTATAAAATATATGAGTCATCGGTGGTGTGTGCGCGGGACCGTGTTGCTGCTGTAGCACCGAGTCACGCGCGCTCTTTCTCTTTTTATACGTATATATACTGCCCGAGCGAGTATAACGCACGCGCGCCTCCACTCCACCGCCGGCGCCGCTGCACGAACTGTAGAGTCTTCGTCGGACGCTCTTCTATAGCGCGGAGTAAGAGAGAGAGAGAGAGAGAGAGAGACCAGCTGCGGTATAGTCGGACGATGTCGCGGCGATTCAGTACCTGGCCGACCGTTGAGTCGCGCGCTCGCGTCGCTATCCGACAATCCGGCGCTCCACGCAATCTCCGTATATATATACGCGCGCGCGCGCGCGTGTGTGTGTGTGTATGTGCAATAGAGAGAGAGAGAGAGAAACTTGGCCCTTTACCCGTTACCGTTACACCACCATGCCAAATATGCACGGTGCAGATGCCTCGTTCCGGTGGTGACTCCGGGGTACGATGTATACGATATAGTGCAGGCTAATATCGATCGGGGCACGTGTGTTGGTCTCCAGTGCATGCAGCAACCAGCGACAGCAGCAGCAGCAGCAGCAGCAGCAGCAGCGGCTACACGGAGGAATGCGTCGGTGAGCCGCGGGAGCCGAGGATCGATGCCGAGTCCGATAGTCGCGCTTGTGCAGTGCAGTACGCGCCGCGGACAAAGGGTTACTCGGTGCAGCCGGTGATTTCGTACCTATCGTGAATTATACAAGGAAGCAGGATCGGAGGACCTTGCGGAGGTCCGTTCGGCAAGATTAGTACGCTGGCTGGGCCTCGCGCGGCCTCCTCGCGGCGAAAGACCTCATCCTCGCCGTCGCTCTGGTGTCGCAAGCTACTCAAGGTCTTCAGCTGGAGGCGACGTAGAATACAGCTGCCGTTGCTCTTCGAGATATTTAGGACCGATCGACGATTCGCCGGCGAGTATCGGCTCATTTGACCACGAGTTTTTCTCGAGTGCGCTGTATCGGAGGAAATCTACTCAAGTCGGGAGGTATAGAAGGAGAGGAAAAAGGCTGATCGTAAGGGCCTGAATCGGTGCTCCAGTTTGTTCGCGGTCGTTTGGTTTTGGTTTTGTTTTTATGCTTGCACGTGTCTATGGTCGATGGAGCTGTGCTCGGTAAACATAAAGTGCGACGAAAGCGAGTCTTGAGAAAGTAAAGGATTAGTCTTGGCCTGGACTGCGCGATACGGTGGTACTCTTAGTGGCCTTCTCGCTGGCAAGCGGTATACAAAAGTGTCTCTAGAAGCTCGGACTCGGTGACGAGATCAACAAGTGAGACTTGCGCACTAGTCCCCCCCGCGTGTCTATTGCCTCTCCTCTCCGATACTTTACTGCATCGCAGGAGACGAGCGATTATCGGGGGGAAAAAAAGGATTTGGCGCGAGCACGTGAGAGATCGTCCGCGACCGAGTTCTCCTCTTCTTTTTTTTGCTGTGTGTCCGGTGCTGCGGATTTTCTTAATTCTGTCACAGGATGCCGCGTGACTTTTCACCAGCTCCGCTGCTACGTCGATGACGGAGATGAATTAGAGCGGCATTCGGTTGGTGCGCGCTGGTTTTGCAGAGCGGAGCACGCGCGTCATAAACAAGGTAAATATATATGTGTATATTCTGGATTTGTGCTCGATCCTGTTATTATATCGGGCGTTTAGCTCTGGCGCGTCAGTGTGGGGGTCAAGTTGACGAAGGCATTCGGTTTAATGATGTACTTAGAGCACTAATTCGATTGGTCGAGTGATTAGTGGTTGAAAAAAGATCGTTCATACGCGTCTGGCCGGTTTTGAAACCGATTCTGTACAGCGTTCTCAAGAAATCGTTATAACTATTAGAAAAGAAAGTGTTGTTTGGAATGTGCTTTAAGCCTATTCCGATCTCTTTTGAGTATGGTTTATCATCGAAAATATTGGAAAATATCTAATCAGGGGGAAAAAATCAGTTTTCGAAGGTTTTAGCTGCTACTGTTAGTGCTGCTTTAGAACTGGGATAGAAATGTTATGGATGATCAATTTTTTGGACTAGCTATCTTGGCATACACAGGTGTGACGTAAGTAGCAACAGCTGATTTTTTCGACAGATAACTTTGGTTCGAGTACCGATCGAAAAATGTTTAATTACAATTGTAAGTCATCACGAAGTGTGTTTAACAAAACAAACGATAGCACAATCTAGAAAAAAATAATATGAAAAAGAAATATATGTAAAGCCGGAATTTAAAACGTTGCAATCATAATGTCACTTTGTAAATATGAATTTTTTATCAAACATTATACAGTAGAAACTTTTTTGTAATTCGTCATAATTACTCACAAAATCATAAGGAAAAGTGCTTTTTAAAATTTGCTCAATTTCGACTTAATACTCTTACTCATTAGACTTTAAAGAGATTGACGAGAATATTTAAAACATTGACATTTTAGCAATTGAATACAATAACTGTAAATGAAGAATATTATTTGATCAGTCTCTTATCTTACACCTGGTGTCTTTAAGAGAAATAATAAATTTAAATATCTTTGTTTACTTTGCCCTGCTTTTCTTAACAAAGCATAAAATAATTGTGAAACACTGTTTAAATGCAAGATACCAGCTTTTTCTAAGTAATATATAGATTCGTAAAAAAAAGTACGCATGCTCAGGTACTTGAAATAATCTCCGATAATTTTCCACTGAGCTGATAAACTGGATTATCCGAAGCAGCATTTAAATTTTGAAAAAAGCTCTACGGTGCTATTCCAATTCCGAGACGTTAATTCGTACGATTAAGCTAAGTAACTTGTTGACGTTTTACCTTCCGATAATTAAATTAAGTGAATAAACGGAGCGTAAATTATTATTTTTATATCTAATAAATTAAACGTTATCAACACGCGATTGTTCAATTATAGTGTTTTTAAATACTTTTAAAATTTCATTCTAGCTCTTATTTTCATTTAAATTTCAAAGAAACACACTTGATCGTTCAAGTCACATACTCAACCAAACCGAAACTAAGATCTGTGAAAAGCTAACGAAAACAATACAACGCACATTAAAATTCTGCCGATGGCACAATTGCAACCCACGTACAACAAACCCTACAGTTGCGTCCCAGCTGCTTAGTATTCAAACCGGAAACGAAGAAAATGCAGAAAATCGTAATCGTCGATCGAATCTCGATACTTAGACCCCGAGACGTTGCCCATTAGAAGAAGAAGAAGAAGAAGAAGAAGAAGAAGAGCGAACAAGCCATATCTCACGAACTAGGCCAGAACACCCGTAATACAGCAGCGCGGTTTTCTCGAAACACAAATCGCCCTCGCTCTTCTTCTCTGCATATCGGATAGTCGGTAAACTCCCGCAGTTTTTTCTTCTCGTCCATGTTTATACACACAAGTGAACATCCTTCCGGTATATACGCGAGCCGCATCAAAGCGAAGTAGTATAAAAACCGCGCATTTTCGGCGAAGACTTTGCGGTCGTATTAAGTGCTGCGGTATATATATACATATATACGTACGGAACTGTTTTACGAGTCGATAGAGAGCAGATTAGTCCATATCCCAGGCGTACACACACTGCGCACATATAATATATATGCATTCTCTGATATATCTCTCTCTCTCTCTCTCTCTCTCTCTCTCTCTGGAGGCTTGCATTTTTCATGCGAGTGCGCTTATACGCTTTTCCTGGAAAAACAACAACTTCCTCTACACGGGGGCTCTACATACACACTGCACTCGAGGCATCTCTCTCTCTCTCTCTCTCTCTCTCTGTCTTTGCGTGAGCCACGATCATGTGCGTGTGTAAGATCTGTTGCAACTTGACTTTTTTCGTCGCATTGTTAGCGTTGTCCGCATATATAGGAATTCTTTTAGGGGGGATCTCGCGAACTTGAGAAATGCGCGCGAACGAATTCGATGTTGATTAAGGAATCTCGTAAGTGTGCGTGTGTGTGCGTGTGTGTGCGTGTGTTTCTTTTTTTCGTCAATAGACGGATGTAATTGAGTGTAGAGGGAGTAATCGAGGAATTCGCGCGTGAGGATTATGGTCAAAGCGCTCTCGAAGCGCGAGAAACTGGCGGTAAGCGAGAAATCGTACAAAGTTCAAATGGATATACACTGCTTTGTTGACTTGAGTTTTACGAAGATGCCTGCTTCGGCAGGGTTGCGAATATGAAAAACTGCCGCCGTATATAGATGAAACGGTAAAAAAGTATTAATCATCGTCTTGCTTATATCCGATTCTGCTATATATATGTACATATATATACGTTACTACATTTAGTGTCTATACCGAGAGCGAAAACGATAATTTTCCAATTTGCATATTAATAATCTGCATATTATAACACTTTAAAGATGTTTTTTTTTTTTCTGAGATAAGAATTATGTTTATTTTGTTCAGTCGTAAATTGAGCGCGCGAGATATGTAAAATACATAAACCTACGTAACGCGATGTGGTGACTCATCAAAATATACAGTGCGCACAATTTAGCGCGATAAGCTTGCACGTAGGTAATAAAAAGTTGAAAACTTTTCCTTCCATTCGCTGTCATCGATCGTGCATCTCGCGCAAACCCTACTTTCGTTAATTACCTATTCGAAAGATTTAAATACGCGCAGCGAGAGTAGTTTATACTATTGAATATTCGTAATGTATACATGCACCGGTAATGAGGCATGTAAATATACTTTCAATTCCGTCTGTCAAAAAAAAAGCTCTCGTTTATCTCGAGAGGAAAAGAAGATAAACAAAACTCGGCTTCTCGCATCCGAAGTCGCTTTTGCAAAAATGAAAAAAAAAAAAGATAGAGAGCGATGCGCAATGGATATGCCCGCACTGCGGGTGCGGAATGTGAAAAGCAAAAATAGCGATACAATAGTATAGTGGCAGTGGCAGCAGCAGTAATTTTCGCTCACTCGTTGTATATACTATATATATAGATTCAGTTTCAATGGGCTATGGTGAGCGTATACATTACGATTCCGGTCGGCTCTCGCAGGTGTATATACATTGTCCAGGTTTGTAATGTCTGCAAGCAGTCGAAGGCAAAGGGTCGTCGTTTCACTGCTAATGAGCTGCGCTTTCAAACGATCCCCGTCGATCGTATATTTCTTTGTCATCCGCTTTGTCATTGAACTTGCTTATATATATATATATATGCACCTATAAGTATTATCTAGAGAAAGTTGTGTTATATCCGATATGTATTGCAATTGTACAGGTAATTTTGCGGCTACACAGTTCGTTGAACTTTAAATCTGGATACAGTCCAAAAATGATTTTCTGTTTGTCGAGTTTGAAAAGTTTTTTTTTTTTAATTTTTAACTAACTGGACGATTTTTCATCACGGAAACTTCAGCTTTTTTAAAAATTAAGATTAATACGTTGACCTCGAGCGCTAATTGAATATCAATATAAGTCAAAATATTACTCGACGCCGATGTTAACTATGCTATATATGTATATTTCTTGCGAAGAACATAAATTTTCTGCTCGTTGTCATAAAATATGGATGTCATGTGGCAAAACGAAGAGATAAGAAATTGTACGTGCAATTGGATACATTATAAAACGATCGAAATAAAACGATATATCATATACCGTTAAACGGGACTTTTAGACCTTATTGCGTTTGTCCTTGACAAGGTTCTAGTTTATTGATTTTAAATGTATAAGCGCGTTTTCTTAGCGGTAAAAAGGTTGTAAAGCCGGTCTAAGCTTTTAAATTCATATGAAATAATTTCTATAACGAAAGCGGCCGTAGGCAGGAAAAATCTATTTCAATTCAAGCTATAACTGCTAGTAGTTACAAGTATATAACGACTGTAATTTCCCAAGCTTCATTTATTCGCTCGAACCGGAATTCATTTCCACATTGCATCGTTGGAGCTTCATTTTCAGGATAAATTTAATACAAAGTACAGAAGATACGAACTACGGTACTGTAGACACAGCGGCAAACAATTCAACCTCCCGGCAATTCCGTATATTATCTATCTCATTCAACGCCAGCATCTAATCGAAACTATACAAACTTCTTTTTTCAAATAGAGAAAAGCGTTCGCACAGCTTCGCTCTATAACCTTATCTGAGCGACAATTCGCCAACAAAACATACCCTCGTATACACTGCACACCGTAGCTAAGACTCGGGAGCAATGTTTTTTCTCTTTTCAGCTACGGGTTCTAATCAAATGAAAAGGCCGTTAGCCTTCCTCTATATAGGCTCTCCAACTCTTGACGATATTCTTTCTTCTCTCTCTCTCTCTCTCTCTCTCTCTCTCTCTCTCTCTCTCTCTCACGCCTCCGCGGCTCTGTGCTAATCCCTCGCCGATAACTCGAGAACCTTCGCCATCGAGGGCTTTATATATATGTACGAGTAGACCGAAGGAAAGTAAATTTATCATCGACGCGCTCTCGAGTTGTGGCCGGGCCGCGCGTGATGTGGCCATTACATTATCGTAACGCGAGATAAAGCATATATACACACGATGAACTTGGCTGAGAGGCGGATGTGGATGTATCGGTGGTGTAGGTGCGTCTGTATACCCTATTGGTATGTGCATGTAGGGGAGAGAGAGAGAATCGTTGCTTCGCGATGGTGGTGTATACGAATGAAGGATCGGTTATCGATGGGAGTAGACTTATTTTCGAGAAGGATAAATATTTACGGCGCAGCTGCCGCGAGATCGACTAGAATTTGTGGTGGTTGAAGCATCGGTTGCGCAATGGAAAAAAGGGGCCGATCTTTTTGCGGTTGACGGTTGGTCGATGGGTCCGCGATTCGTGGAAATTTCTGTGTTTTACGGGCCTTTATTGGAATGCGATTTATTAGTGGGGTAATTTTGAAATTCTGGGATAGGTCGCACTAATGGCAGGTGTCTATAAGTGATTCTTATGGAGGATACTTTGGTCGCAATCACGTTAGGTTATGCCGTGTACTTATCCGAGTAAATGAATTGTTTGAATTTGCTGTGCGCGGGAGTGCGATGCGCGAGACGAGGCATTACCGTGTGATTAGCAACGACGTCTTGCGCATATATCCCTTGCGTGCAAGAGCAGTTTGTAATGTATGCAAGGATCGTTGTCAAACTGTCTTTTAAACTTTCGTATATGTATATACGTATTATTTGCGCGCGGCGGTTGCATCAGTTTTCCTTTCGCGGTAATTGCTACAGACACGTGATGCACCTTTGGGCTCCATTATTCTTTTTGCAACGAGCTAAACAATTTTCACTTTTCAACTAATTGTTTTACAATTCTTACACACACACACACACACACACACACAGAGAGAGAAAGAGGTGCGCGCGCTTGCGAGCGATCGTTATATCGTCACGATTTCTTGCTCAACCGAACCGTACGAAACCTCTTTGCAATCACTAAATCAAGATTGACTATATGTTTTTTTTTGATTTATCAAAACCAATATTTATCGATCAAATGCAGAGGAATCGTTGTAGTTGTATATCCATAGTATATAAGGAATCGCATGTAATACGAAAGTTGTCGATTAAAAGTCTGTATCCTGGGTGTGTTTCAGGCTAGTCAAGCTGCAGAAGAGTGGGCGCGTGGGCCCAGGGGTCAGTCTGCACATGGCAGGCCGTTATGTTACGACGCGTCCAGCACAGGGCGCGCAGAAGAGGCACCGTCCGAACGACACCCCGGACGTAATCACCGGAAAAAGCACCAGCACCAACAAGGATCGGCCTTGGTCGAGCTGCAGCTAACGGCCCTGCATCGCGGATCAAAGGATCGCCACGAGACAGGCGGAGGATCGCAAGATGCTACCGCGCAAGGAGACCCACTACGAGCCCTACGCCCTCGAGGACATGATATCGAGTCTGCAGACCCGTGGCTCCTCGATCGAGGATCTGACCGAGGACCCGATGGAGCTGCTCAGACAGCGCGAACGCGACCTGGTGCTGGCTGCCGAGCTCGGTAAGGCGCTGCTCGAGAGGAACCAGGAGCTCACCAGACAGAGCGAGTCCCTCACCGAGAACTACGCCACCAAGGTCGAGGTTCGTATATGTGGAATGGGAACAATCGAGGTTGTGAACTCGCGCGGTGGAAGCCGTTCGCGTAACTTCTGTTGTATTGACGATTATTAGAGGCCTGCGCGATAATTAATGCAGCCTTTGAAGGGTAATTTCTGCTCTGAACTTGCTCGATATATCCTTATTATGCAGATTTCATGCTTGTATACTCTTGTGGGATAAGTGCGAGGTGCGCGATCTCGTGCATTGCGTATAATCAGGAGTCAAGTTGTGTGCCTTACTTGATAATGAACAATCATAGGGTTGTAATTACACTTTGTTTTTTATTATTAATTTTTCCGGATTATAGGGAGAATAGGGAGGAATGGTTTTTTTCTTTTTCAAATTGCTACTGTAGGTCACTGCAAAATTAATAATGGAAACGGTCTTTAACAGTCATTCGAAACTAAAATTATTTCCAGCTTTCACCGTTAATTGGAGGATGGATCTCTTCTCAATCTACATTATTTATAAAACAATATACGTTCTACAGTCTTATCTGTAATAGGAATCGTGCAAACAATAAATTGCAGAACACGCAACAATCCAATTCATTTTTATCTTTATCATTAAATATCACTGTCCATTATTATCGATAATTACCGATAATTAGTGTCGACATTGTTGCAGCACCAACGTCATAGAAAGTATAAATTTGCGAGCGCATCGTCGATTACCGCGTCGAATAAATAACAAACAATACCTTCGGGCGGACACGCCGTCCGTGTTTCTCTTGGCGGTCTGGAATAGAAGCCTGCGCACTTGAGAAAACGAAAATCGTAATAAACGACGGAGGCAAAGTGCAGCGTCGTTCTGGAAAGTGAATCGGAAAGAAAATAATGAAAGTCTCTCTCTCCCGCAGACATATGTGCAAACATAACAAACTGTAACGTCTTTCTTTCCAATCTTTATGCTCACGTGGCGGTGTATACACACACACACACACGCGAACACACAGAGTATACCCACATTTCACTTGGATTTCGCTATACGGCGAAATTGGCACAGTCCATTATCTAATTGTAATTATGACTCGGGTATAATAAAAGTGAAAACTTCTCCAAAGTAAATCGCTGATTCTTTTTTTCTATCTCCGCCCGTTGCCGACACCATCTGCCATTTTTTAATGATAATTAAAAGTTCGTTAGAGCTTGTGGGGTTTTTGTGTGCCGTGTGTTTGTATATGTGTGTGATGCAAGCACGAAAAAAACTGTATGTATGTGCCTTTTAAGGATATCGTCATGCTGCGCAATGTCATTATACAATATTTCTTTTTCAAAGCTAGATTAGTAAGATTGCGCGCGCGTTTCATATTTTGCATTAATTACCGAGTGAAGTTTTTTGCGCGATACGAAACTTTGGCACGCTTATGAAATGCTAATCGGTAACTATTATGCGTAAACCATGTCAGATTTGTGAAATTGAATTCAAATAAGTTTGAAATAAAATGTATATAGCGACATTTACATTTATATTTGGTATACGTGGAAAGTTAGTAATATTAGTGGCTGATTACCGCAGCATCTAAAAAGGTTTTCCTTAATTTAAAATAAATAATTATTATTAACCTTATAATTATATAATTTATTTTATATCAATGAATGCAGTAGGCCTAATGAACGTACATCACGACATGAAATCACGTTTAAAATCTTCTTTAATGCCAAGTTCATTGGTTTCATAATATATATCGCACTGATCACTAGTAAGGCTTCTCTAAAATGTATTCTTAGGAAACTTTAAAGTCGAACAATTTTAAACATTTGTTGTTCGTTTCATATTCTTATTAAAAAAAAAAACAAGGAAAGGAAATGAATTTTTGTAGGAATTTCAATAAGTGAAATGAATTTTTTTGCTTTGCGGTAGATAAGAGAAAGCCGATCAATACGATTAGGACTTATCTAAAGCCAATGATTGTAGATAAGAAATTGTCCGGTCTACGTGCTATAGGGCCGCAGACCTGCTTTGTAGTATTCATTTATTTAAGAATATTTCATTTCATGTACAGATACGTTCGAAACTTTTTGATGTCAAAATCATCGATAGGAATATAATAGTGCCTTTCGCTCTCGTCCATAATCATTTGTTCTGCAGCACTTTAAAGTTTCATATATTTTTGCGAAAAATGAACGTACAGAAACGTGATCTAAATCATACATTTCCTTATTATATACATTAAAGAACGAACATTTTACGTGTGTACAGCGTTTCTGTATCATTTATAGTTTACGAGTAAAACGTAAATGTACAAAAGCATGTTTTTTCAAAAAATATCGTTGCAGTTTATTTGAAAATCAACTATCGCAATAAAAAAATCTAACCAAAAATTGAAGGTCTTGAAAAAACCTTGAATTTAAGGACTGCATAATAAATTTTCATAAATTTTTCACTGCAATACGAGGTTTTAAAGACATGCACAATATTTTTATTTTTTGTCATTGTAAATATCGCCGGTTATGCATAGATACGAAACTTCAAAGCCCACACATTTTTTATCAGAAGTGGACAAATGACTATTGAATTAATCCTATTCCATAGTTCTCATTTATTAAGTACTTTTACGTACCGCAAACCCTCAAATTTATCCATGGCATTGACAGAAAAAGAAAACAAACTAGGACACACAGATGCACAAAGGGCGCATCCAGTATTCCGCCAATAGAACTCGTCTATCATCAATCGGGACGCACATAATGTAGCTAATCAATCGATCAAAGTGTCATTTGCACGCGCAAACAGTGGAGCACACAAGTCCAAGCGGCTCGTGGCTTATCCCGCGGTTCTTCGCGTTTCTCTCTCTCTCTCTCTTGCTGCACGTGCTTCTTGACTCTTCGTATAATACGGCGTATGTGTATTACAGCTATACACAGAGTGAGAAAGAGACACGTGAGCAGTCAGTCTGGTGCTCGTCTCGTGGTCTGTGATATGGTTTCGGATAAAGAGAGAGAGAGAGAGAGAGAGAGAGAGAAAATGAGAAGTACGTCGGAGCGTCTAGCGGCGTGTAACCCTAATCGGATTCGGACCGGGACGCTACATACGTACCCCTTCGTGCAGTGCATGCCTTCATGCCTCTCTCTCTCTCTCTCTCTCTCTCTCTCTCTCTCTCTCTCTCTCTCTCTCTCTCTCTCTCTCTCTCTCTCTCTCTCTCTCTCTCACCCAGATGGACATGTGTATAGAGCGCATAAGTCGCACGTGTATATACAATTGAATCGCGTTCCTCTTTTATTCTTCGCCTTTTTTCCCCGACGTTCTTTATCCAAGCCCGTGCGCGTCTGACGATACGAGAATTGCCATTTTTATTTCCCACCTGCACACTTTTCGTATGAATTGCGTTATACGCGTTGTATGTCAAACTCTATTTTTGTATAGGGCAATGGTACTCTCGTAAATGTGATTTTTATAAGAAATGGTTTCGATAGAATGTTCAAAATAAAACTAATCCTTATTTTGATAATTGAAAAAAAAATTATTCTTTCTTTTGTGTTTTTGTAAATTCAAGTACATTATGAAGCAAAGAATCGTTAAATCCTTCATTTTGATATCTTGCGAAACACTTTAAATCACGGATACGCGGTGACTCGAGCAAATAATTGAAAAAAAAAAGAAGAAAAAAACACAAACCTCCGTTTTTGCATACAACAACTATAAAAATTCTCAAGTTCCTGGATTCGGAGCATCAAGATCCTGCGAGTGTATAGAGTTGGGTCGTTCAGCTCCTAGGTATATAATATATTCTCTCCTATACGTATACATATAATAAAGCCACAGGCGTACAGGCCACGCGCAGTTCGATCGTTTTGCTCTCTCATTCGTGTACACACACCGCACCGGGGAGCTCGAGCTCGAGCGCGCGGAAAGTCACGAAAGCGTGGAAATAAGCCACTTACTTAAGCAACGCGCTTCTATATCGTATATATATATGTGTGTATGTGTAAAATAGAGTTTGACATATATATATATATATATATATAAATATATATAAACGAGGCCCGGAGTGTACAACACAATGGCCGGAATCACGCTTCGCGGATATATGCCTCCTTGCGCGCTTACCTGCGACTCCCAACTCTATATACTACACACAGCGCACGCCTTTCTTCGAACCTTGACGCGCAGTTCTCTTCTTATATACATATGTACCTGGATTTTATTCTAGATGCCGAGTGCTTCGTTTTTTTTTGCATTCATAATGCCTCTACCTATCCCCATTGCGGCTTTCATAATCGATTCTCCGGATTTGATCTTTTACCAGTTTTATGGATATTTGTGCGGGTCGGTCTACTTTTTTTTTGTGTATGTCCGCGGATATTAAGGCCGTCTGTTATGAGTTCGTTTTCAGCGGGGACTCGAATATATATATGTATATTTGACCTCTTAACTTATTTGTCCGCGCGATATCGGTGGATTTTTATAGATGTATATACGATTTGACGAGAGATTGTCGTGTATTGTGTATATGTATTTTTTGTTGAATTAACGGAGAAGTTTCGTGCGATTGTGATACACGTTGTAACTAATAACGGGTTTCGGTTTGAAAGAGGTCAAATTCGAGCATATAACGCATTTCTATGTAAATTTTCAAGTATTACTTGTCGGAGATTCCTCCGAATAAACTAAAGGCTTCGGAAATTTTGTTTCTAAGGCTTGCATCTTTTTATTATTTAAATTTATATTTTATTTAACGTGAAACTCGAATGAAATGAAGAAATCTTATTCCTTAATTGTACTGTCTACTGGTCTTAAAATATCGCATTGAAACGTATACTTGATAATACTAATACAATAGCATAAATTAAGAATTGCAAGTTTATATTTAGCTTTATGTGTCAACTTCAATTAAGTAAAGAAAAACTAAAGTCTCTTCGAGACAATCTATACTTGAATTTTTTTTTCTGCGTGACTTTCCGACGCGCCCTTAATTAAAGAAAAACTCGAACCTAATAACTTCCAAGAACTATGCGGTTATTTCGAAAAATATTGCCACGCTCAATGTTTATTACAATAATAATTAGTAACAAGAGATGCAGAAAAAAAAAATCCCCGTTGCGCACATGACGGTTTCTTATCAGATGCGAACACAATTTGTCCTTAAAAAGTATGAGAAGCAATTGTCATGAAACTATTGTTGCGCTTCTGACGAACAGCGAAACAATGATAACAGATTTTTATACCTTTGTCATCGTTAGTTGGATTCCGAGGAAAAAAGAATCTGACTAATATTCCAGTTAAATAACGCGTCAAATTATATTTTAAAACAACAAATAGTCTTTTCTGGGGCTATTATAATTCCCTTGAACAGGTATAGGAAAAGCAATATTTATATAAGAAATCTGTCTAGATTGTATTCATTGAAGTAGAAAATCATTTTTTTTTTCGTTGCCTAAACGTTTCGATTATATACATTTAATTACAGTGGCTCATTGCGCAATCATTATTACCAACCATTCCTAATTTGCTTCGTTTATTCAAGGATATCTACTGCTCCGTTGTCGATGCTCAGCTTAAGAAATATCATTTAATTAAAATCGCACCGAGCGCAAAATTTAAATGTACATCAATCGGCGGCGGCGCCATACAACAAAAAGCCAAAACCCGTTCGCGCTCATATACTTACATGTATAATTCTGCAGATACACATATTACATTTAAAATGCGCGTCCTCGCAAGTCCGAGGGTAATAGCGCGAAAAGTGTGTCTCTTTCCTCGAAAGGTGTACGAAATCCCTGAATTGAAGAGCGAGAGGGAGGGGAAAAAAGGTGTAATCCAGATAGAATTCGGCGTTGCGACAGTGGTCCCACGGTAGAGACGCTATAGCTTCGCAACGCAGCCCTGTCCGCGCACACGCATAACTATATAATACACACAAAAGAAACGAAAGTGTAACCGAGCGCCGCCTGCGCCTTTCGTGACGATAATTCGAGCAATTGTACGTCGTTGTGCCTCCCGCCCTTTTGGCTTTCGAGGATGGGGCATCTCGGCTCCAATTAACTCTTTACAATCGGACGAGAGACAAGAGAACTGGCGGCTCTCTGCGCGCGCACTGGAAGCCAATTTCCTTCGCCGGTTAATCGAGAGAGAAAATGCCGGTATAGTTGCTTTATTTCTCTTATGCAATGATTACATTGTTCCGATACTTCTGTAGGCGCAAGCCCTATCTCTTTCGGCTTTACCCTCGATACACGGCTCGGTATGTTTGGAAAATGAAACGATTGGCGCGGCCGAGAAAAAGTGCGCTCGAGCTCTTTCCGAACGTTTGCCAATAGTGCGTTTCCATTTAAATTCACCTTGATCCGAGATTGTGAAAATAGTATCTTGTTACTTATATTTAAAAAAGAAAATGTTCGTTACTTGTATAAGATATTTTTTTTTATACATTGGGTATAAAATTAAATATTTAGTGTGAGTATAGGACTCTATGTACCGATTCTATCAATATCCAAGCTTTTGTATCCCTATACTCATCCTTTCTAGCGCACATAAAAGGCCACACCACTCATACGTGTGTGTATGTATATTAAATCAAGAGTAGGTGCGATTAGATAGAGCAAATTGTAAAGCGTTCACGATCGACTGCGCCGCGCGTTACACTGATATACTTATGTCTTCTCTGCTCTACAGACGAAGAAAAAACTTACAAGTGCAGCGGCCCGACACGCGCCAGTCGAGTCAGCCAATCGAGAACTCATTAAATTAGACATATATATATACATATATACATAAATACATATATTATAATGTTCGCGGAATCGATAGTGTATAAATCAGTTCAAATAAATAATCGCATTGTTGTACTCGCCGTCGACGATGATGTAACGCGCGCACTATGCCCGATGTACAAATCAAGAATTATTGTAAGCTGAAAAAAAAATTTTTTACATTATAAAGTAGTTCCGCATTATTTAGATTTATATAATCGGTAATGCGTTATAAATTAAAGATTTGACTTTGCTTTGGGCAGGTTACGCAAATGATTTCGAGCCGTTAAATTTTCATAAACTTTTTTTTTTATGAATAATGTAAGGTGAAGTGCGTAGCTGCGTTGAAGAACCGCAGGCTTTTATTTCTTTCTTTGGGAAATTAGGAAATAAATAGAAAACTATATGTGTGCCAATTGCTAGCTTATATTTCATGTAGCTACTCGTTTAAACACAATTTTAAACAATTATGATAAATTCGAGAGTTTTACGATTATTATTAAAATATTGAAATACTTCCACTGCACACTATTCTTTTATTACATTATCGCAGGCCTGAGAATCTATAAAAGAGTAACGCGCTACAAAAAAGATATTCGTTGGTTAATCGGTGGGTGATTTGGATCAATTTGAAATCATCATAGGGGCCGCTCGATGCAAGATATGAAAAATAGGTCTTAGGAAAATGCGTTAGAAAGTCGGGTGATTTTTTATGCATGTGTATGCGCACTGTGCTCGCTCGATATATCGCAGGAAATAATCGCCAACTTCCCCGATATTATTCCACACTTTCAAAAGCAGTTCTGGCCACGGCTATACAATACACGCTATATATATATATATATATAAAATGAACATAATACGTGTCATCATCGTACAACTCTACTTACAAATATACACGTAACGTCATATTGCTGCAGCGGCACATGTCGAAAGCATAAAAGAAAATTAGGCGTACAATCACATAATGAAAAGTGCAAGACCATTCTCCCTCTCTCTCTCTCTCTCTCTCTCTCTCTCTTGTTCTGTGCACATTATGGAAAACAAGGATTTCAGATAATGAACTTAGGTAATGATATCGAATGGACTCGAATACATTATGTACAGTGCATCGATATGCGCAATTTTTCGACATATCATTATCACCTGAAGAACAATTAATTGGTCAGTGGCAAAGAAACGGCCAATTGCATGATGCAGCTGGATCGATAAAACGAGCCGCGAGCACGTAGCTAATGAGTTGACTAAAAATTTCTCCAAGCTGCCGCGCAACCTCTTGGCCGCGAGCCTCATTAAAAATAAAGCGTATATATTCATTGCGCGCACCGACTTCCTATCCCGTGATTACGGATGTACTCCACACACACACACACACACACACACACACACACTGGGTGCGTATATATACATACAAAAAATAACAAAAAGAAAAACAGCCCTGGTAGAAAGTGGTCGAGATCCATTTAGTCAAACATCCGTTTTTCCCACTGCCAGCATCAAGATTACGCGCGGCGGCTTGTAAAATGAAGCGCGTCAAATTAGCGCTGGCTCACAGCTCTGTGCCTATACACACGTACACGTATATATACTCACGGGTCTATGATTCTCCGGCTGCATTATAATCGCATCTTCGATGCAGCCATGGGCGAAAAGTGGCTCGTCGCTCCAGTTTCATCCTATACACACACGCGCGTCTTCTCGAGATGTAGAGGAAGGATCGTAGGATCATCGTTGTCTACGTGCTCGAGCGTTGCACAATAGTTCTCGTCGCCCGAGATCTCGTAGCGCGACTACCCGTCGAGTCTTTACTTTTTTTTATTTTTTCCGCGAGATCGAGGGAAGGAGATTTTATCCGAGCATTGTTTTCCCGGTATATACGATGAGCGCGAGTTGATTTATACGATTTCAACGACTAGCCAAGGTGCCGCCTGTGCGGAGGGGCTGAGAATCGGAGCCAAGGATACGTGTGGCACAAAGTTTTCGCGTGTCGGTGGCTTTCCGTTGGATATTTCGTTTGATTGATGCTAGGATGGATAATCTCGTGTCTCTCTCTCTCTCTCTCTCTCTCTCTCTGTGTATGTGTGGTCGTGAAAATTTTAGAGGTGTGTGTTTATATAAAGTTTCGCGATGAATCATATTGATTAATATTTGGAAGACTCTGCGGGGCAAATGTTGCTTTGGAGACGCGAGCGTTAGTCATGTCGTTTGTCGCCGCAGGTTATACGGTATCGTAATGTTCCGATTTTGCTGTACGACACCGTGCTAATTTTCGATATATGGCAATGAAAGCGAATGAGTTGGTTTGATACACTGGCATTCGTATAGTGATTGGAAATCTACATTTTTTTCAAAACTTTCTATAATTTAAATGATTTGTTCTCACTCTGATATGATACTAATTCTATTTTAATTTGTAGATCTTATGTCTCGTGGTGCGAGTGCTTTTCCTGCTTTTCGCGAAAGTAATCGTAGTTGTAACGATTCATTTTCAAAGTTATCACGAAACTGTTGTTTTTAATAGTTCCCGTCGAGAACAACTTAATCACAATTATTACAAAAAATTTATTGAAAATTATGTAAGTTATAAATTAAAATGTTTAAGGAAAGTTTTTAATTAGTACTGTAATTGTATTATTAACCAATTCGGCGATAGAAAGCAGTTGTTGTAAATTCTAATTACTTCCGGACAATCAAACAATGTGACGCGGCTCTCAAATCAATCACAAATCTATCATTCAAACAAAATATTTTCAAACTTTTGTCGGTAACGCGCGAGCAGTTTTTAATTTAAATCTTAAGAATCAAAATAATCCAAAATAACCCTCGATAATACGCATATTCCACTTTATGAATTCACTTACTCGGTCTGGAGGTGAAAAAAAAAAATAAGTGATCGCACAAGGACAGTTTTAGATCGTTCCCCTAGAAATTAGTCTTAACGATGTCATTAGCCATCAGCGAGCGTCGGGATATAAAGGAACGCGAAGCGTATATACATACATATAGGAGCTGGTACAGAAACGCAGAGCGCGGCGGCTTTAACGAGAATACGTGCGCGCATGACGAGATAATTAGGCGAAGTACATACAGGCTCTTAACTCGTCTCTTATTTCCAGCTGATCCCGCGGTGCGGTCTTAACAATAAGACCAATTCAGACCTCGATTTTCTTACCGCGACATATTTATATCTATACCGAGCTCTCGAGTCTCGCGACACCGAGGATTTATGGATCTGTCGTAAAAGTTCCACGGAGACTCGGAAACGTTTTGAATTGTCGACGGGGAGGATTTCGAGTGGCTCGTTAATGTGTAGGTATATAACACGCCTTGGAAAGTCGGTGAAGGTTTGTCTTTTTTACTCTGCGCCTCTTCCACCTTGGATGTAATTTTCTATTACGAAACGCTGTACGGTTTGTTTAAGGGCTTTGACCGTTTCCTGTTTTTTCGCTTTATCGAATGTCTGTGTATACATCGAAGTTGAAGTATCTCGAATCTTATCAATGGTATCGAAATAATTAGTGCTGACGGTTATGAAATTGTCTACTATTTAGTGCAAAAGGTGCCGTTCCCTTTCTTTCAAATGATTGGATTATTAAGTGTAGCTCGATGAGCAGTGAGATAAAATGTTTAGCGAGCGAGCGACGAGGAAATGTTGTCGGTGGTATACGATAATGATTAGTTGGACGATAATTGCTTTAAGAGAATTTCCTGCTGCTTATAACTAATTTAAAAAGGTTTTAGCTCGTTGCGCTCGATAGGCAGGGAAACTGAATTATTTGATTTTCTCTCTCTCTCTCTCTCTCTCTTTGTACCTTCACTTTTGTGCAATAACGTTATATTATTCCAGATTGAAATTGCAGCGCATTTTTTGTCGTCGAATTCATATTTCAATCTTTTTCTATAACGCAACATTTCTCTCTGAACCACTAGACTCCTCTGACATCTCAACATAAAATATCGTCAATAATAATATTTCTACATCCTGAAATATTCCACTTGGCACATTTCGCTGTAAACCTCGGCCGCGCTAACTTCTTTTGACGCTCTCTTCGAACAATAACTTCGATAAGCCGCAGCCTCTCGCGTCGCTATATACGAAAAGAAAAAAAAGCAAAACAAGCCTCTGCACTAAGTTGCTGCTGCACATCGATGCGGCGCAGCGGAGAAAATGGGCTCATCAGTCGGAATGGCGCTCGCGCGCCAAGCTCTCGTCCTCGTTAAGATAAAAGTTACCAAAGATGATTGTCGCAATTCCGCAAAGTAATACGCGCCTGCAGAAGATGATCGAGAAGAAGAAACAAAAAACGAAGACAGAGAGGAACGAAACTGCCGGTATAAGCTAAGCCCGTAGCAGCAGCAACAACAGCGCACAACGAGAAAACGAAACAATTTAAGCGCGATCGTTGCGACACGCGTTCGAGTTGCGCCGCGCGCTACTCATGCTCAAAGTAGACTTCTCGGCCTAATGCGACGACGTGATTTCTCAACTATATGTATATATAGGCTGCAGACAAAGCCGGAAAAGCTCTCTTGGGGATTATTCAATGCGGACTATAGACTGTGGGGAAAAATTCGCAAGAGAGGCCGGGTAGGGCGGGAGGGAAACGAAAAATTAATAAGCGCCAGCGAGAATTCCGCCCGTAACGAGTTAATGCGCTGCACTGGAGATGGTATAATTCGCATTTATCTGTATACACACATCGGGTGTAGACCGGAATCGGAAATCGCGCGAACGAGTACGCGGCAAGAAAGTCCGTATATATATGATCGGTGTATATCCCGGAAGCGAGGCGAAAATCTGGCTAACGAGGACGCGAACGAAAAAGAGCGCTCGTGTATACACATAGTGTGTATATGGTATATACGAGGAGGAGTTTCGTGGGGGGCGACGAACAATGAGCTATGCGAGTCTATATAATGGACTTGGGAAATCCGGAGCAGGGTCGCGACTCGTGTGTCTGTGTGTGTGTGTGTGTGTGTGTGTGTGTGTGGTGCATGGAAAAATTTCGCCCGCCTGTGGGTTATGGATTATACTAGCGCGAGACTCTCGTACTTATTATGCTTTAATAAGAGATTAGTTTGCATATGTGCTGGGGCTGCGGTGCATGTGTTTTGTGTGTGTGTGGTATACTTTGAGATAATTGCCGGTGGGTACGAACGGGTTGATTGTTTTTCACCTGACTGGAGATGATTTTTCTTTTTTTGAGAGAGAGAAAGAGAGATAACCGTGATGTTGAGATGGTGAAACGTAATTTTTTTTGTTTTGCAACTGGAACATTTTGAGTGTGCTAAAATGTTGCCAAAGGAATAGGTAATTTGTCAAAAAATAATTTACTAAATCTGAAAGAACGAGAAATAAGTGCTGTAAACAAATAAAAATGTTGACAATTAGTTTGGTTATGTAGGTATATAGAGTGTAGAGATACTTGATTTAAGTGATTCCTGATTTTTCAAACTTTCAAAAAGCCAAAGAGACAGGATGAGAAATCACTAAAAGCTCAAGGTTAACTCCTTTCAAAAATACCAAAACATCCATGAGTTTAAGTATACTGCATTTTTACACAAGCCTTTATAGACGAACTCGAGAAGGAGCTAGCGCTTTATGCCATTTTTACATCGCGGAAGATGGGAAAACATTTTACCAACTTTTTTCCCCGCTGCTTTGTACTTGGCATCATATATATTTGCTGAATTCGTGTCAGTCGGGTCAATAAAAATTTCTAGCCTTTGAACTAGATCCACGGAGTACGAATTGCTAGCGAAGTCGCGTTACGCCGTAGAACATCAAACTTATAAATACATCGCGTGTACCGCTGCGGGCCAGTAGCGGCAACACAGCGTCATTAACCTTTATGCGCATTTTTCTTCGTTTTTCCGAGTGAACTCGCGAGAGGCAAACAATGCAAGTCCGCGAGTTTTGCTTTTTCATCTATATCGACTCTCGGGGGCGAAAAATTTGAACGGAAACATAACCGATTTCGATCGTTTGCGTTTTTTAACCGCCCTGACGATTTAAAGGAATCGTTAATGATTTCTTTTGTCTATCCAGTAGCGGCGGTGATCGATCGCTTAACGGGATTGTTTCTTTCGAGTGTAGCGGGGTGCGTTGTAACAGTTAGTCGAGTGTATATAGCGGGGTGCGTTATTGCAACAGGCATATTGCTCTATTTCGAGCTTTCCTCTATTCGGTAAACCGTACGACAGTTGATTCAACGCGGATAATTATCGATGAATACGATATCGCGTAGAATTTAACGAAAGTATTCGCAGTGAGAAAATCCATCCTTAGCATCGCTTCTTCATAACTATTTCTATCCCACGTAAAATGTGCTAATGATAATCCAGCGCGGCGGTTAAAATATATAATAAATATGATGATTAATTCGCATTAATTCAATACTTTAATGACTAGACCTCTGCGCAGTTGGCACATTCACTTCATTAGTGAAACGTCTTGCAAACGCAAGCGTATGCGTATATCTATTACATAGACTGTAAAGTTGGAGAATGAAAAAAATCCCGTCTTTTTCACCTTCAAAATACACAATAAGGAGTCGCTCCCTCTCGCGAAACTCGCGCTCTTATCTCTTCGCTTCGCTGAAGCATAATAAACTTGCCCCTATTCCCCCGAGATTTGGACTAAGCGATTAATGGCACATTGAGAAAACACAAGTGTGGAATGAGTTAAGATTCTTAATAGAAATTGCGCTGATACATATTTTTTCCTCTCTTCTTCTCTCCAAACGAAGCGGCGTATCTCTGGGCACGCGTTGATTCTATCCCGAGTGCGAGACGCGCAGCCAACGAATCGGACGTTTTATCGGCGTGAAGAGGAGCGTTTTGCAACTCGTTAGCGAGAGAGGAAAAAGAAAGTGAAAAGTAAGCAGTAGGCGATCGGTTCGTGTAAAAAATAAAAGAAAAGAATTAAAAAAAAACAGGTCGAATGGACGAATAGAAAAGGCGTTAAAGTTTCGCGGTATATGAATAATGTAAAGGGGTATAAAAAAAAGTTAAGAAAAATATCAATATATATATATATATATGTATGCCCAACTTTCGCCCATAACTCTTTCGGACACTACGCGCAAAGGTTCATTTTTTTCCACTCGCCACACACACCCGCAGCGTCTGAATAATTGCATTGTTGCATCCGCGAACTTTTACTATCTTCGTTACAGCCGTGCGCACTCGATGTAAACGTACATATCGCCGAACGAATTCTCATTGTTGTCTGCACTCTGTATACATATATATATATAGATTTGAAAAATGCCGTATTGCCGCGGATCGTTTGTTGCCTCGGCGCCCGGCGTTCGCGCGCATAATTCGTGCAGTTTTGCCCGAGCGAATACGCATGAATTCTGGGCAAACGATATATATATATATACACGTTTTTTGCGCGAGATAAATCTCTCGTTCCACTATAACTGTACTTTAATCGTTGCATTAGAAATCGATAAGAGAGGAATCATGTAAATGTGGCCATGTAGCGAGTGCGAAACAACAACAACCGTTTTAGCATATAATTGACCTTAGGGAAACATGCAGTTTTTTTGTATTGTATACTTGTGCGACAGAGTGAAATATTGTGTGAACTGTTACGATGAATTGCTGTTCATTACGTAGAAAAGAGGGAAAAAATTGCAGAAAGTTTATTATAGTCAAGAAAAGTACTGTTCACAGCCTCTACTGCAGTGAAAACTAATTGGAATTTTACTCTGTTTCCTAATAAAAACGTCATTTTATTCAATCAAGTACTGCTTTTCATGGCTGTAATAATCCATACAATGAAATATCACAGTTCTGACCGATCCATGCATTATTCTCTCCGTAAAGCTACACTCACTTGCTCACCAATATTTTCATTTTTTTCGAATACCGCAACGATTTGCCAGCGCGCGCGCGAAACGCAGCGCACAAACAGTTTCTCCACGAGCGCGCAAGCAAAGTTTCTACTTCTGTCACTTATCGGACCAGTCGAATCGCTCATTATCCTGTAGCTGGTGGCAAGTAAAAAGTGAAAAGAAAAAAAAAACAACAAAGTATACTCGTGCACCGGAGTCTCGACCAGCGAGTCATCCTAAAAATTCTCAAAGCATAACTGCATAGTCGCGTATATATAGTCGAAAAGAAAAACGAAGCCGCTATTGCGCAACCGCAGCGAAACTCCCGATCTCGGACGTTTTCCAACCCAAACACAAATCGTCACACTGACGATCTCCGTTGTCGATCTAGTCACCGTCGCCTGCACCGCGGGACTCGTAGGTTTATGTTCACGTCTCTCGGCGCTTTTCGAGCGACGCTCTTTCGCGCATTTCTGCGCGATCTAATTGCGCGGCGATTTCCGCACATAACGGGACTTGTGTGTGCTTTTCACCAGTTCTCTTCCGGTCCTCTTAATTCCTTCTCGTTAGCGTAACGCTTCAGTTCTGCTTCTTCTAGCTGCTTCTTCTTCTTCTTTTTTGTCGTTTCGTCCAGCAGTTTTGCTTGCATTTATTGCTCGTATCCTTATAGTTTCATTTCTTTACGAAATTTGGACGATTATCGTTCCGTTCGTTTTGATCAATTATACACACAATAAGCGTTAAATTTGAACGTTCCTTATTATTTTCCTTTTGTCCAGGCGCATTGTTTGACTTTTCACAAAGAACACGGTTAGTAACGATTATATAAGCAATTTGCAATGAATTATTGAAAGGCAGTTTATGCCATCGCCGCTTTACCAAAAAAATTACATTTTTAACAATCGAATGAAAAGATTTGGTGCTTTTATATATTTTTGCGGCATTACATAATTGCTTTCCATTTTTGTGATTTTGCAAATAATAATTTACCTACACAAGATAACAGAAATATTATTGGGCAACATGTATTTCAGTGTATTGCTCGAGCAGCGCAAGCATAACCCACCCATTAGAATGTAAACTGCGGCGCGAAAAAAAAAATCTATATATATGCACAACGTAAATAAATGCAAATCTAGCGCGGCAACAACGCACGCACTTTTTTGCCCCAAAACTTTCTAAAGCAGTCGCATAGGCATTAGAAAAAAGGCCAAGCTGCAACAATGCAAAAAAGATCGCGCGCGCGCGCGCGCATCCGTTTGCAGCTTCGTCTTCTCCACCTCCTTTATTCCCCTCATTGTTTTCCAATCCTTGCACGCGCAACCCGTTCTTTTCCTTCAGACCCACACACACAGTACACGCATTTTCTTTTTCTCTCGTGTCGGCTATACAGCAGGTGGATCCAACGTGCATCAGAGCCGCGGGCGTCGGTGTTCCCGTCGTTATCGCAACACCCAAAGCGTGTCAGCCGGCAGTCGCGAGCTCCTCGCGCGCAAGTTCCACAAAGTCAAGTGTGCGCGAACACGATCCCCACCTGTTTCACCGGGCGCAAACATAACGGTGCCGTGCTCGAGCCAAGCTCTTTTTTTCCCTATATATATAGGTAATTATTTCGCGCGTAGTTCCTTTCGCCGGGGGAAGGACGAAATGTATACGCGTGTCGCTGCTGCGAGCTGCAACAAAAGCACTTTTTAGCGCAACTTGCGGTTATGAATGATGCAGCCTTACTGTAAATTATACATCCCGCTGTCGAGAGGGTTTTATGGATTGCCGATGGGAATGAAGAGATTCGCGGCGTATCCTCTGTCTGTCTCTGTGTGTGTTTTTCGCGAACGAGGCCGCGGCTTTTCATGAGATACGGACCGGCACTACCTACTGGCAATACTTTTTCTATACTTTTCGCGCTGTTATGGCTTTTTATCGTTTGACCGACAGTTTCCTGATCATTCACTTCTCGGTTCGCGATTGTACTCGACTGCCCCGCGGCTCCCCCCTCCCAATCGACGATGGGCAAAATCATTTTGATTTACGTAATTGGGTGTATTGGCATGAAAACTTTTTTACCTCGATACACGCCTCACATCCACGATAAAGAAGCTAGAACCGACTTAATAATGTGTTTGAATTTTTTTTTAAATCTAGTCCTGCATTTACTATGACAATTGTAATGTTTCTTAGCTGCACAGTCGTACAAATCGTGTCGTTCATATAGTTGTTGTCTCGAGTATTTTCAAATTGCGTCTTTTTATTTTTCAACATATATTTAACGAATTGCTAAAGTACAGAAAGAAAGCAAGCTATTAATTAATCAATGTTCAAAATTACCGAATGAATCGGCTTTAGTAACTGTTTGACGTTATGGTAAATCGTTCGTGGAACGCTGGATTATAAATAAGTACTTCTTAACTCGATTGTAAGCTTTTTCGGCCAACATTCCAGCCCCTGCATTTGTTCCTACGATTCCGACGATGAATGAAATTTTTTAAATGTATTTTATATGATATGAGCGAAAAGTATGCAACTGTCTAGAATTGTTACGAACACGTTTCTCTTTATTCAAGAAAATAATTATGCTTACTGATAATCAATAAAGCGAGCCAGCTTGTAGTTTATGTAGCTATTCAGAGTCGAGAAATATACGTACGTCAAGCAGCTGTGACGGAAACTATATAATAATTAAAAAGTCTTGAACAATTTGTAGTTGTGACGGTAGTAAGCAGAGCGATATCATTATCTTTGAAATATATTGGCAGATAATTAAAGAAATGGCTCATAATTTATTAAGATTATTCGTTTCAATTATCTGTCCATATATTTTAAAGGTAGGAGTATCGCTCTTCTACTACCGTCACAGCTATAAATTGTACAAAACTTTTGAATTGTTTTCTTACAAACGATTCTACTGTTATCTTCGTCAAGAATTTCCAGTCAACGTTTATCCACGCATTAGTACGTTAGTCTCCGTCACAGCTGCTTGACGTATGTATATTTTCCGAGACTATAGCTACATAAACTACGCGCCGAGACGTTAAGAGTGCTGGCTCGCTCTATTGATTATAAATAAGCATAATTTTTTCATGCATATATAGAGAAACGTGTTCGTAACAATTCTAGACTGGACGCGTATTGTTTGACAAAATTCATTGCTTTTGCAAGTCACGTTTTTGATAACATTAAACAATTTGAACCATTATTTTTATCTTATCCGTATGGACAATTATTCAACTATAATAATGTTTTCAAATTCACTTACAAGATTATGTACACGCTTATATAGCTTTCCTCACAATTATACCATTGCGTTTATAAAAAGTTTGTTTTCCATTTTAAATGTCAATATTGTGCAGATATTTCTGAATCATTTGATAAGTATTTACCGATGCTTGTACACTGCATTTTCACAAGGATATCCGTGTTCAAAATGCCGTCATTACATAATTATAAGATATTGTATGATTCACGCGCTGAATCATTCAACCTGTGTAAACATTTAGTTTTTTAATTACCTCGTTCTTCGAACTACTCGCTCAAAAAAAAAAACCCCAACGAATTAAAAATTGAATAGAGTAATGCAATTTCAGTAAACAATGCACAATTTCTTTAAATGATTTATTCTTGGGTATTGTTACAATTTTCTTATTTCTATTATTATTCTGTATTGTTATATCTTGTGTACCACAAAATTGGTCTCTCAACCCGGTAAACTATAGTTTTATTTCCTTCAAATGAAGCAATCAGAATGAAAATTACATTTCAAAATTCTAAATCCAAATCCTTTACGCAATTGCTTTTCACCCCATTAAGACTCAGATATTACTCAATCTTACTTAATCCTACTGTAGAACTTCAATTTTAATGACCGAGGATAATGGCTGATGATCTGCTTTAAAATTTCAACGCTTTTTTTCTTCTGGATGCCTCGATCATCCATTTTGTTTAGGTATTATGTCTAGTATTGAAAAAGAACGATTCAAGTAATTGTCATATAAATAATCTTTGTGTTAATGTAAAATATATAATAAAGTATTGTTTACGTATTCTATAAAGCAAGTGAGGGAAAAATCTTTGAAATGTGTTTGCAGACTTGTAGTTATTTGTCAGACATATTTTTCTATGAAAAAATCCTGACTTTAAAATTTTAACAGTATAATGCCAATACTGAGATAACTAAATCGCATTTAAGAGTTCACTAAACTCATAATGCAAAATCTCAAATACACAATCAACTAATGTGCCTTAATGATAGCCCATCATCGGATCAATCGTTATGCTCCTTCTCTCTAAATACTGTGAAAGTTAACGATCAAAATTACGCTGATGTTAAGAACAGCGCCATTCTCGAATACCACTTTGCCTCTACAATGAGATATCAATTAAATTGCAGTATTAAATGATTATCATTGATTTATGGTATCTTGCGAAATGAATGGGTCCATTGAAATGATCTTCCCGTATAGATATCCTCAAGCATTACAAAACAGGTTAAACAATTAACTGAATATAATGAAATTGGATGATAGTTATTTTTTTTTAATCTTCAGCAGGATATCTAAAAATTTTTAGGACATCCGTCGCTGTCAAAAATTACATAAAGACGGAAAAATAATTACTACGGAGAAAGTTGAAAATCTGTAACTCTGGATTATTGTTTGGCTAAATCTGAAATTGAAATTGCAATTGATTTACGCAACTGCGGCCATATGGATTCCTTCGTCTAACAAAGAGCTAACTTTGTAAAATTCTCTTTGCCTTCGCTAAATCGCACTATAGACATTTCTTTATTCCCACCAATGAATCAAAAGAATCGCTATATCCCGTTACCTTCACTGTACTCTCGCATTGCATCACTCACACCGTCTGCACTGACTGTTAAGAGGCCTTCGAATTCGTTACCCCTCGCTCGATGCTGTTTTGCCTTCACTGAGACTAGGATTCCCGATTTCTAAATCAATCTCAGCGATATTGTTGAAAATCCACAGAATTAAAAAGGAAGACATCCGTAACCTCACTCGCCTCGATTCTTAAACAGTACACCTTTTGACCATATAGTACATTTACATAAAAATCAATGGACTACTCCAGAAAGAAATCGTCAATAGAATCCCCACTCACGTATTCCTCTAATAAACTCCGCAACATCTCATTAGTCAAGGATAAAGACATTCGGTCCTTTGAGCACACCGACTGAGTCATAAGTCACTCCACTAGGAACAGAAGTGGACCGTCAAAAGAAGCAAGTGAGAGAAAAAAAACCACCTCGAGGTGTCCGGACAAAAGTCACGCGGCCGAAAGATCTCTTACCCAAGAATATACGTCGCGCGATTGTGTCTCGATCGGTGGCCTGTATAGTCCCCCCGTCCTCGAAAATGCGCTCTCGCGGATAACCGAGATTTCGTAAGATTTCGTATATACGGATCGACTAGAGAAATTCGCTCCGTTGCGCAATAATGTCGACGAGTCGGGGTGCGGGGGATTATGTGCTCTCGGGACACGACGTGAATCATCGTACCTGATGCGGGGGAGGGGATACACTTTTGAGATTCGTTTGGATTTTCGTGCCGAGTATAATGGAAGTGGTTCTTATATGCTAATGACGCGAGTGCCTGGGATTATCTTGGATATACTGGCGCGTGCTAAAGATTTTAGTTATGAAAGAATATTTTATGCGAAAATATAGAAACGAAGCTTTAATCGTGACTCTTTAATTGCTGTTGCAATCAAGTTCTTTGTTAAATATGCTAATATTTAAATCTTTTGTATATATGCTATACTTTTTTTACTAACTGCACTCTTTTACTATAGCGTTATTTTGTACCGCATCTCTTGTGTACGGACCCAATAGTCGGAACTTTCCCAAATAACAAATAAGCGTTGAACTATTTCTCAGTCCTGGTCATGATTATAACCAAAACACCTTAAATAATACAAGACGCTAAAATATGCAGATCATCGACGAATCAAACAAGTAGCTCTTGCCAACTGAAAAATGCTTCCTTATTGTAAAACCGGCAACAATGACTTTTAAGTATACATTTTGTAGTCTTACGTACATAATCGATTGCATGGCGTGGCGTTGAAGGCACTTTTAAACTTTGATGGATTGCGTGCGTGAAAAAAAAAAAGAACAGAAAGAAAAAACCGATCGAAGCCTTCTCTCGAAATCGATCGATCCAATTGTAATTGCCTACAGTGTTTAGTCGGGCACCGCAAAAGTGTTGGCTTTTCGCGAATTGGTGATGAGTGTGAAAGTCGTTGCGCAACTTATGGCTTCATTCCGAATCTATTCGGTTTTACGACTCGCGGCGTCTAATTCGAAACTGCTATACAGTTTTCGAGTTCTTCCTGCAAAACGAGATCCGTTGATCGACGAGCTGTGGCACGTTACCACCAGATTATTGATTTTCAATAAACCTGGGCGTAATAGAAATAAGCCAATCATACTTTACTTTTCTCCGCGTTATATAAAACTAATTTCTTAATATTGTATATGCATAATATAAAACCAATCTACTGTGAAGCCAAACTATTGAAAAATTTATTTTTATGTCTCATTAAAAATGCGGCAATAGAATAATAAACCGTTGGGTATAATCCAGTTAATATAAACAATCAGAGAAGCAAAAGGCTATTATAGAAGAATTAAGCAATTCGAAAAGTAAATTGAAACTCCAATAATGACGGCGATCGATTTATCCAGAAATGCGCAACAACCTCATCAACCAAAACAACGGCCTCGGAAACAGAGAGAGAGAGAGAGAGAGAGAGAGGAAAAAAATTGTATCGCGACAATCGTTCCTGGAGCGCGCAATGCAACAACGAAGTCTCACTTTTCTGGAATACAAAAGCGTGTATATATATACAACAATTCGGGCATACAGCAACGCTTCATTGGCTCTTGCTTCATGCGCGCGGACATTCCGAGTGCAAGTGAATCGTGACTCTCTTTGGTTGGTGGGATAGGAGAGGCTGTTATTCGATTCTCTGCTCTCGTTTCCGATGCGCGCGGGGGGAAAGTGAGGGAGAGAGAGAGAGAGAGAGAGATCACAAAGCTGCAGAGTCTGCTGCAGTGCGCGGGCCTATGCAACAGAGATGCTCGAAACTCTCGACGGCCGCGACTGGTTATTAATATAACCGGAAATTGCGATTCTCGTGGCATTTTTCTTTTCTTCCTCTCATTTTCTTCTTGTCCTTCCTCTTTATCTTCTTTGGCCGCGCTTATATAGTGCCAGCTTCCGTCTGCGATGTTTTCATGCAGTTCGTTGTGCTTTTGTGCGATTACTTCTAGACGATATTGGATGTTTCGTCTGCGTTCTTGTGGCTGCGATTTGGAACCTGTAGGAGAGGCTTAACGATGACGCGTGATTTGTATTAAAGCTAGTCAATGTCGGAAGCCGGTGTTTTTCGATATATAGGAGGTGTTATACCTTTGAAGTATCGCGATGCGATGCTCGCAATGAAATTATATGATGTAACCATTGAGATGTCAAATACCCAACGTGTTATACTGGATACAGAATCGCGGAGCTCAAAGTGAAAGGCTTGATTCGCGAGATTCAAATTGTTTGATAGCTGATCAATGCGCTAATGATGATAGATGACGACGTTTATGACACTCTATAACGAATCTCTAATTCTGGATAAATGTAAAGATGATTTCAAATGCTTACTCGGTTCATCATTTGCACATATTCATATCCTATAAGATATGAAATGTCATTATATCGAGTTGATGTAATGTATGTTTCTTTTTGTATATACAAGTCGGAGGATCTGTAAATCCTGCATAATCGCTCAAATTGTCACTATGGACCATACTCAAAACTACGTATACTTTCCAAACTAGTCCCGTACATCAGAAATATAAACACAAAGCTCGACTCTCTTATTCAACCGCGCAAACGGCCAGCTTCTCCGAAAAGTGCACCGAGTGAAAAGCAAAAAAAAAAAAAAAAAATCAATGAACGAAAAAAGAAAAGGAAAAGAAGTCGCGGGTCCGATGCAACCGCGAGCGATGTAACGTCCCGGGCTTCGACAACGACACGGGCCTGCGTGCACAGTTCCTCGTTTCACTTCCGGCGCATGCACAATACACACACTGTGCACTCCACCAAAGTGCGGCGACTCCTTCCTGAACTGCTCTATACATACGTATACACACACACGCGCACACACCTACACTCCCGCGAGTCACAATGTAAAGTGTACATTATTCCCATTTCACTGCGTGCACACCATACGCGCGACATAATTACTGCACATGCGACGATCATCGCGGCGCTTCCCTCTTCTTTATATAGTTTTCCCTACCAGGCGGAATATGGTGAAAGTATCATGGGAGCAGACTGCAATTGTACATACCGTAAACTCACAAGTGCATTATAACGTACTGCACGCGAATTTGGATGACTTGCGACGTGGAGCTCTGCTCCGTCAGTTTCTATCTATAGATTTTATGGAGCTGGTGTGTGGCTATATATGTGTGTGTGTGTGTGTGTGCAGAGTTAGTGGATGATTTTTCGAGATGAACTAAAGTTATGAAATCTGCGAAGTAGGAAAGGGCGCAGAGGATGCCGCTGTAGTTTTTCTCTTGTGGAATTTCGAAATGTACTGCGGTTTATGTATAGCGATGATGAAGCTGAAGATTCAATTAAGCTTCTTGCTCAATGAACCTTTATAGCTTGAAAAAATTATAGGCTGCAGCTTTGTTTTTTCATCCTTGCGGTTTTTATCTTGCGATCTTAGAGATTTGAGTTTACTACTACTTTTGTTTTAGGGCGAATTTTTAGGGAAAATATTTGGTTTAGCGCTACGACATTTTTATGGATCTTATCGTTTACATGCCACTTCATTCGAGCAAAATTATCTTACTAGATGTTTGCCTACATCAACAATGAATCAGCCAATTAACTTTTATTTTGAATTTTTTAGTAAAGAAAAATTGCCCATAAATATAATCTCTATATAGTACCGGATATAAAAATGGTATATATGTAAAGGAGAAATAATTTAGCATATATAAATCTTTTCATTCCGTTAAAAAATGGAAAAATGATATAAGAGCGTTGAATCATTTGTTTGTCAATTTGTTCAATGTGCATACTTATACCGATTACATTTAATGTATATATTCAAAGCGTGTAAACAACCTATAATTATTTTATGCTAATTAAAGACACGATTGGCAGTTGAATGGACAGATTGCCGTATGAAAGCCGGTGAGCATTTATGATATTCGAAGCGTTGAGTACAATACAGATGTTCCATATGTGTGTCGATTTGAATACTAATTGCGATATTGCGTTGGAGCTGCTAATTTTCCTCTGTCGTCGTGAGCGTCGCAGTCTACTACACTTATATTTATTAATTTATTGATTTTATACGAACTTATAATTTAATTATATAACTTGAATAAGATAAATTGTATTTATGTAATTGGAAAACTGGTGCAAGACCTTAAAGAGTAAAGAGAAACACGGGCGAATATATAAATGTCCTGTGTATTCATTCATATTTATATTATATATACATGTTACGCCTCTCATTTATCGGCTAATATGCACGAGAACAGCTTTTACAACGAGAATCAACCAGAATCCAACGATTGCAAATATAATAAACATATTGTTACGTCTACGTATACGTCCGACTTGTTTCTCGCTTTTGCGCGTATCCGTTCGAAACACGCGCACATGCGCCTCGATCATAGACATTCCACGATGTTATGAATATTAAATTACGGCTTTCTTGAATTACACCTCTCACGCGCTCACCACAGTCCCACTCTCTTTCTCTCTCTCTCTCTCTCTCTCTCTCGCCCAATATATATACTCTTGCAGCCAAGCGCGGAATCAACGTTTGAACCACCGCGTTTCAAGCCGATCGCCCATGCTGCGTATTATTTATGACTGGTAACAGCTGTTATTGAGCTTGTGCTAATAAATAAATTCGTATCATTATAAGATGATGATTCAGTGCGAAAAGGAACAATTTTTGCTTCCGAATGGAGCTACTGAAATAACGAGGAAAGCTTTAGTTCGCTTCGCTCCATTATAAAACGGCATGTATAACAATTCGACAAATTTTCGTCCAATCGTACCTTCGTCTTCGAAACTCACACATGTATCGTATCAATGTCACGTCTTTGCTATCGTGTTCTCGAATTCTCTTTATAAAATATGTCAAAGCAAACATGGACCGATCAGTCGTTGCTTTTAACTTTCAGAATTAAAATTCGAAATTATTCATCGATGATCTAGCTTTCTAAGACTTCCAAGAGCCTATGGGTTCGCCACGCTAATGAACGATCAAGCGCTATTATACGGCTCAACACTGAGATTTCCATGCATAATTGCCGCGGCTATACACTCATCGCGGCGATAGCTGCGTTTCTGCGTGACTGAAAAAAAAAGGGATCAATACGCAGTGAGATGATGACAGAATAATGCGGCCGATATTAACCTACATTCTCACGGCAATTGTAGATTAGTATTGTAGTTATAGTTTCCCTAGCGACTCCTGCAAATTGTCGGTTGCAGCGCATAGATTTCTCCGGCGGATCATTTTTAAGAACAATCGCTGCTGCTGCACGAGCAGCAAATGTCTGCACGTATTATACGGTTGGTCTTTATGCCCGCGGTGCAGTGTTGGTCTTTTATTAGAGCGATTACCTTGTTTCCGGCTTGAATATGAGCTTCGCTTCTGCAGTGATTAATGATACTGAACGTTTTCATTCGATTTAATCAGAGGCAAGTGCTCCTTTATATGCTAATTATGAAACAATGCCTGATGCGACAATTAGTTAATGTGCTTTACAATATTACACTGTATCCGTCGACGGTGATCATCCATAAAAATTACAAAGCCATCACATTTACGCGGTATTGTTATAAAACTGTACACTGCTATCAAACTTTAAACGAATTTGTATTTGAGATATACGCGGTACACGTGTCATGATAAAATTAAGTACTTTCGTAAAGATTAGTTTTCATTCCAAGGCCATTGTATGAAACAGCTATCGTCAATCATATATATTTCATTTGCGCAAATTAAAACCACGACTCCATTTGATTGTATCAGTCCTGGGTAATTTGTGAGCATTGTCCTTCGCTATATATCGACGAACCCTATCGTCGAATGGTTTCGAGTACCGAATGCCGTGTCTCTCGACCCTCCCAAAGGTGTGTCCTAGCCCTATCCTCGTGATTTATTACAGCGATCCAATTTTTGACCTCGATAATTCAGCCCTCCAAAAATGCAGATGTGTTTTTACATGCCTGTCATCGTCTTATCCGTTCCATCCCCGTCGTTTATCCGAGTATCGAGTTTAAAAGTACCTGTACGCGCTGTCGTTTATCGGTTTTAGATAAATTCTACGATCTATGGCTTAAAATCCCACCGCTACAATTTTTCCTACAACATTCATTTCCGCGTAACGACTATTATTCCACGGTAAATGACAATTGCGGCAAAAAGTGATGACTTCAATGGGGGGAAGCATTTAAAAGGTTGCGCAGGTGAACGAGTGTCCCATGTACAGAAACAATTGTGCTCGAGTATGTGGCGCATTATGTCAGGTAGAGGTTGAGTGCACTTTGCAACTATGTAGTTCGCTAATTCATCATACAACAGCCACTTCCCGGGGAATTTCGGATGACCCACCGACGCTCTATACTCCATAGACTCGCGCAGGCCCTTTTTTCCAATCGATATACACACACACTTGTTTGTCTGGGGCAATAAAGGCTTTTACGACGCGTGCAATTTCACACGCCGATCGATATATCGATTGTACAGCTCGACTCGGGTCATTCGAATTAATTTTCCTGCCAACACGACTCCCCCCATATGTTTCTTCATCTACTTGCGGCATTTTCGTCGTCCAAATGGAAAGCGTTGCAAGAAATCGAGCCCATAGAGCTACGCACGCGATACACATCCGATACAACGAGGCATAATGATACAATCTAATCTAATTAATGCGAGCTTGCAATATTTCTCGTTTAGCAATTCGGGAGCGCACACACAATTTCTCCCCCGGAGATTTTTTTGCTCCCAAAAGTCATTCGTCTATAGTTGCTATAAAGTTTCGCGTGAAAAGCGCAACTCCGAGAGGTTTGGTGTACTTGTATACGGAGGAACTTTGCCCGTGCCGCGTTGGTATATTAGAGTTGGCGCGGCGGCGTTGTGTTTTCACCGAGTTATCGAACCGTGAGCGCGCGCGGTGTATATGCACGGCCTTGGTTCCCCTGGTTACTCATCGACCGATTGCTCCGACGCTTAAAAGCTGTTGGCCAAGCGCCCGCTGTATATATATATATATACACACACAAGAGCCTCGCGCGAGTTCACCGATCCAAAGCCACCCAAATTTTGCTCTGTGACTGTATGTGTGTGTGTGTGTGTATATATATATAGGTATGCATGCAGAGAGGTCGGGGAAAAAAAGTAGCGAGACGCAACAATGAAATATTGGGAAAGGAAACGGGTGGAGGACGAATTTTGGTCGATCGAAGGATTTCCATGCGCGCGCGAGAAACCGACTGGGTGACTGGTGTGTGTAACTTGCGACAGCGGAACTCCTGGTGTGTCACTGGGAGCAATGGGTTTTTTTTTGTTTCTTCTTCGCGCGATTTTTTGCAACGTGCAGGAATGTCAGGGTTGTGTACAGTGGCTAATTTGTTTCTCTCTCGATGGTATATCGGATGGATCGCTCGGAAATAATGACGATTGTGCTTTGTTTCGTACTTAGCTGGATTGTTTTTAGTTGGATTTTGATTAACAGAGGTTGAGGGCATTAACATGTCTGACCCTATACATTACACATTGTTTATAACAGTGCAAGTCATTGTTTCTGGCTCTATTTTTAGATCCGAAGCTACATTCTTGACTCTATACCAGAATATACGATGAAGGATAATGCTGCGAGATTATTTTCGCTGAAAAATAGTATGCAGACTTATGGGTATAATTTTCTTATATCCTTGAATTCAGATTTGCATACAATGTCGACGTTCCATAATGAGTTTTCCGGATAATTCATGATAGTCCGCTGCAGCTACCAGTCCTGAACTGTAAATATATGGCCTGGTATTAAATGTGAAAAATGATCGGATTCATTCGTGCTTACGAAATATTGAGATATTAATTGCACGTAATAAAAACTTTAAAAAACATGTAACTTTATGTTAGGATTAAATGTAGGATGTCGTAAAAACTTTAAATCTGTAGACCTATATGAAAAATAATCGTACACAACTTATATTTCCGGATACCGTGAAAGTCTAAAATACCGTGAAAGTGTAAACTTACAGTAGTTTAAAAGGTTTTCGTTTCAAGACACCTATTTATGAATATAAAAGAGAATTTATGTTTGTTATTAATGCATTAATTTTCAGCATTAACAAGGTATCCGATAAGACTATTAAACTTTCACTGTGCGCTAAACACGAACAATGATTAGTAATCTAACATTAGATTATAAATTAAAATTATCCAAGTTTATCTATCGTATCGTTTATCTATCAATTCGTAATTTCTTCAGCCATATATAGGTAAAAACAGAATACCTTTACTTTTACACACATACAATGTGTAAAAACTCACAACTCGCTGACTAATTGCGAGTAACAAGGCGCTTTTTCAAACAACACAGTTTAACAAAGTCGACAAGCGCGCGTGTCGACAAATAACGTTAATTCGCCTGATGTAATAGAAACTTTGAGTCGCGCGAGGAGATGAAAAGAAAAGCTTGGTTGTCTGGTCGCTGTCGCCGCGGCAATGCTTTTATTCTACCGCCGAGAAATTTGATAAAAATAATAAATGTAATGCGGGTATATCCTTGTCCACGGAGTAAAGGCCGCTACAAGACCTCGTCGTGACTTGGCCGCGCCGTTCGCTCAAAGTCTCGCGAAACGAAAAATCTGTACCCGATTTTTTTTAAGAACCCTATGCCCGAGCTAATTATGCAACCAGTATACACTTTCTGGTTAGCATATATTTTTGCGCGAAAACTGCGGTAGAAATCTGCAGTGAAAACGATTTGTATAAAAATCGCGCCAACATTTAGAAAGTTCGTGTGTATAATATGTACTTGTGTGCACAACTTTTTCTTGCTCTGCCTCGACATGTACATATATACAAGAACTTATTTGGAAAAAATATCCAACTACTGCAATGTGTGACCGGTCACAAAAGAAATGCGCGTAATTTAAATAATTAACCCCCGCCATCCACGTAAAAACGTTTGTCCGTCATATACACTTAATTGAACCGCGCAAGCGTATAGAACAAACAATAATGGGAGACGACCTCAGGTTATAATTGCATCTAGAGAGGCTCGGAGAAAGAAAGGTTGGATATTCTTTGTGCGCTCGAGTGCAGCACCAACGGCAGCGTGTGCAGGATGAAAGTCAAACCCATACCTATACCTATAAATATATCCGTGCGCCTCCAAAGCAAACAGTCGCTCTGCTGCAGCTTCGTTCGACGTCCGGTTCTCTCCTGCATTATGGGCTCGCCTCTTCAACGACGACTTCGACATTGTCTCCTACATACACTTTGCCTTTTTGCCCTCGGCATTCTTCTCCAATTCGTAGATTCTGAACTTCTCCTTTCGGATACATATATATGCATATATCCAAGTGCGCAATGAGAATATAATTTCCGCCTTTTCATACGTCCGAACTCGCGCGCCAGGCTCGAGGAGCTTGCCTTACGTAAGCGAATAATCTAACGCTTGAACGTCTTTCAAGCGCACTTGTATTGTATATATATATAGGTGTGCTACACTTCAGACCAAGTGGGCTAATGCAATTTACGAGTGATGTTTGATCCGGTTTCGTTTGTGCTTTATCTGCGAGATTGTTATAATATGCTGAGAACGTTGCGACTTTGGATAGTTCGTTTTTTTTTGCGCTCATGCCGAAAATGGACTTGAGAAAGGAGTGGGTTTTGATGATTGGGGTTCGACAGGGATTCGAGAGAAAATTGTAGGTTTTGCATCAAGTGGTTTACCGGTTGTTGTGATTTTTAGATGATTCGGTTAGAGTAGCCGGTGATTTGAATACATTAGCAATGGATATTTTCATCGAATTTTATCGCGGACATGAGATCATCGTACGCCGACTTGAAACGTATTTTCTTTTTATGGTTATATAAAGAAGCATAAAAACTCACAACATACAATTTCGAAGGTATGAAAAATGAATTAATCTTGTAGTTGCGCGTCGAAGCAATATTTCCTTCTCGCACATTTTACGTTGATACATCACATTTGTCAGCGCGGTATACATCGCGGCAAAGATAATAAATTAATATGTTTAACTTCCAATTAAAAAGTAACAGAATAATCGAATTTCAATACGATCCATTCAATTCATCAGGAAAAATGAGTTATTCCATCATCCGTCGCATTCAACCAGAAGCTCGATACTTGGAAAACCAGAAAGTCCTGAAAGGTGTAGAGGTATACGATCCATCACCTCGCGCATTGTATCCCCTGCAGGCCCATTTTTCAGTCCGCACCTGTAAACCAAGTCAAGCGTATTTACACACCAAAACAAAAAAAGGGAAGAAGAAAAGCGACAATACCGTAGTTTCCCACCCGCGGCGACAATGCGTGTCAGCCTCAACAGAAGAACAGTTCGCTCATACACCCTATTAAGTGTTCACGATCTTATTCCCCCCGAAAACACTTGGTATGCTGCAGACTGCAGAGTCCCAGAGATTATACAGGCTGCATCAGTGGCCTGTGGAGGCGAAAATCGGCCTCTACAGCCGTCCACTGTGCACAAGCCACGAACGTGACGTAAGAGATACTCCCAAGCGGCTGCTGCTGCTGCTGCTGCTGCTGAGGCCTCTCTGATCACGACCGGTTTTCCTACTCTCGCTCTTGCCTTTGTCCGCTCGAGTTTGCTTTCACCAACACAGCCAAACGATGCGCTTGTGTACTCTTTCTCTCTCTCTTTCGCTGTATATATATATATATATAAATGTCGTGTACTTGTACCTTGTATTATATGGCCTGGAGCCAAGTCGCGTATACGACCACCGACGCCATTCAATGGTCTCTCTCGCTCACTCTATCTTGCTTCCTTGTGGTGTGTATTTATATATAGGGTTGCCATAATACTTATACACAGCGCCTCTCACTTCTCTCTTGGCTTTTCCTTTGTTTTATATATCTCGCTCGCTAGATCCTCTGGTTTTACGGAGAGAACGACTCATATAATATACGCGCAGTTTTCACGCCGTTTCGCGCTCTTTGTTGGGCAGTTTCGAAGGAAGAAGAGAGTGAGAGAAAGGAGTTGGCTGCATTTTCGGTGGGCCTCATCTTTTCACGGACTGTTTCAAATGGCAATTGCTGATGTGTATATACTCCAGAATAGGATACTTTACTCACTTCCGTATACTGCCTTACTGTTACTGCGGGCCAATTGATGCACCGCGAGGCATCGTAAATCTCATTGGGTTAATAAATGCACGGCCGTCGTAAATATCGTTTCTGCCCGGTGCCGTCGGTGAAATCGGTGGTTTTTTTGCATGTATATGTACATAGGAATATTGTTGCGTGAGTATTCTTACGCTTCTAAGATGTTTTTCACCTTTTTTGTAAGTTCTTATAGCTTTGTTTAATTGTCGTGGTTGGGTATATTCGATGGTGAGGAAAGTTAAATTGGAAATGGTTGAGACTTTAAATCAACAGTGGTTTTTTAATGCTACGTGTAGCTTGCAATCCCTGCGGTGGAAGTCGCACCAATTGTGAAAAGCCTTTCGATTAGGAACTAAACTTTTGTCGAAAACAGCTGCAAATTACCCATATATAGGATCCGAGCTGTTAACGGGGAACTTAGTTTAAAGTGCCTTAATTTTGAATTGAGAAAAGCACTTTCTGCAAGTGTCGATCGCTTTTTTTTCACAAATTTAAGGGGATGTGCGACCCTCGGAAAGATTCCTACTTTACCGGTAGTGTCCGTAATTTCGTATTGAACAAAATATATAAAGATAGCTATTAATTTTCGGAAAAAACGCTCTGTTACGAC